>CAUYQG010069530.1:0-12359 GCA_963574415.1 Tarsius wallacei
CTTAACATTACCTACCTTGCCCTCTAACCAAGGACAGAACCAGTTTCTCAGAGGTAGCTGATAATTGTACAACCTCTTCCCAGCTTGTTTTGTACTAATTAGCTTTTCTATTCCAAGTATTTGCATAAAAAACAACTTAACCCAATCAACCCTTTGAGACCTCTGTGACACAGACCCCATTACCATGGCAGCAGTCATATGACTAGCCCAACCATCTACCTGCCTCCATCACCTGATGTCAGTACCTGTGCTTACCAGTCCCCTTGTGATGGCGTGGAACAGATTCCCACCCAGTCACCTTAACGACCTGCCTCCCATCAAAGAGAAGGTTTAAAAGCATTCAATATCAAGCATCCATTTGCCATTGCTTTGCTAAGCTCTGGTCTGGCCACATGGCTCTTTAAGCTATGACCACCACATTTTCCTAAGCTTTGGCCCCCTCCTCTACCTTGCAGAAGTTAACCTCATCACTCTGATTTACTTTCTAAGTAAACTATAGTTTTCAATCTAACTTTTGTGCAATTCTTTGCATCTTTTGCACAGCACTAGACAGCAGACCCCTCCATGCCCTACCCCCGTCTGACCTAACATTTTTGAGGCCCCACTGGGATTTTGACCTAACAAGTATGAAATTAGAAATTAAGAAAATTAAGTTAATAATTTAAAAACTCCTAAAAAAGAAAACTCTAGGCCCCAAGTTTCCTTGGAAAATTCTTTATAAAGAAAAATTAACAATAAATCTACACAATCTCTTCTGGAAAATGGAACAGGAGGCAATACTTCTCAGTTTGTTTTATGAACCTAGAATTTCTCTACCTCCAAATTAGACAAAAACAATACAAAAAAATTATAGACCAACACCCTTCATGAATATAGACACAAAATCCTTAACAACAGCAATTTAAAAAGCAATCTATATGGAAAAATAACACCACAGTTAAGTGAGGCTTATTCCATGGCTGTAAGGTTGATTTAATACATGAAAAAGCAATCAAATCTAATCTACTATATATTAACAAAAAAGTAAAAACACCATAAAATCAATCCATACAGAGAAAGCACTAAAATTTAGCACCCTTTCATGATAAGAATTCTCAAAAAATTGAAATAAAGGGGAACTCCCTCAACTTGATAAAGGTCATTTACAAAAAGCAAACAAACAAAACCCTAAGGATAACATTATTCTTAATGGGTAAAAAACTGAAGATTTTCCCCAAAATTGAAAACAAGGAAAGATGTTCATTCTCACCACACATATTCAACACTGATGGAAGCAATAAGGCAAAAAAAGGAAATAAAAGATATGCAAATTGGAAAGGAAAAATTTAAACTGGCCCTACTTGCAGATGATGTAATTGTCTGCATAAAAAATACCAAGGAACTACCAAAAAAAAACCTCTAGAATTAAGTAGATTCAACAAAATCTTAAGATACAAGATGAACATATAAAAATTAATCATATTTTACTATATTAGTAATAAACATAGGACACAAAAAATTAGAAATACAGTACCATTTATATTCATTTAAAATATTAAATACTTAGGTGTAAAACTAACAAAAATTTAGAGGATTTTTATGCTAACAACTACAGGATTGATGAAAAACATCATGATTTAAATAAAAGGAAAGACCATGTTCATGGATTTAAAGACTCAACATAGAAAAGATATTAATTACCCCACAATTTTAAAATAAAAAATATGTATAAAAAATAAAAGAAAATATATTAATTATTTTTAAATTTATATACAAGTCTAATGCAATGCCTATTTAAATGGTAGTAACTATATATTGCGCAGACAAAATTATTAAAAATTCATCTGAAAAACAGAGAAACTAGAATAGCTAAAACAATTGCAAAAAAGAATAAAGTGGGAAGAATTGGTGTGTCAAATTTAAAGATTTACCATATCACGATAGTGATTGAAAGACAATGTGGTATTGTCAGAGAGATAGACACATAGACTAGTAGAACAGGACAGAAACCTAGAAACACTTTCACACAAATACATACAACTTATTTTTGACAATGCATAAAAATAATTCATGGGAAGAAAGGTAGTTTTTCAATAAATGATGCTGTAGCTGTTGGATATCCATAGACATAAGAATAAAACCTGCACCTCAGTCACATACCTTATACAAAAATTAACTCAAAATGGATCACAAACTTAAATGCAAAACCATAAAACTTTTAGAGAAAAACACAAGATAAAATATTTGGGATGTCAAGCTAAGCAAAGAGTTCTAAATTCTTTTGACAGCAAAAGCATGATCTATCAAAGGAAAAACTGATAAATTGAACTTTATCAATATTAATTTTTTTCTCTGAGAAACATCTTGTTAAGAGAATAAAAAGACAAGCTATAGCTAGGATGGAATAATTTCAAGCAATATATTTCACACAAAAATAGTATCTAGAACATATAAAGAGCTCTCAAAACTCATGTTTTTAAAATTCCAATTAGAACCTGGACAAAAGATATGAAGTGCCATTTTACTGAAGAGCACATACAGATGGAAAATAAACATGCTAAAAGATATTCAACATCATTAGTCATTAGGGAAATGTAAATTAAAATCACTGTTTAAAACCGCTACACACTATCAGAATGCCTAAAATGAAAAATAATTACAAAGACAAATGCTGGCAAGGACATGGAGAAATTTACACATTGTTGATGGGAATGCAAAATGACATAGACACTCTGGAAAACAGTTTGTCAGTTTCCTAAACAACTAAACATGCATTACCACACAACTCAGCAATTATACTCCTGGGCATTTATCCCAGAGAAACGAAGATTAAAGTTTACACAAAATCCTGGACACAGATATTTATATCAACTTTCTTCATAATAATAAAAAACTGGAAACAATCTACTTGCCCTTCAATGGGTGAATTGTTAAATATTATTTACCATTCATCATTTTATATACCATAGAATAGCAATAAAAAAGAAAAATTACTAACATATGTCATAACCTAGATTATTCTCTGGAGAATTATGTTGTGGGGGGGGGGGAATGTCCCCTAAAGTTACATAGTACATGACTCTTGAATCAAATGTACAGGATTTATATGACATTCCTGAAATGGAAACTCATAGAAAACAACAGATTAGTGGTAGACAGTGCCAGATAGGGGTAGGTGTGGGAAGGAAAGAGGCATAGCTATATAAAAGGGCAACATGAAGGGAAATGTAGCCAGGGAAATGTTTCATATTTTGATCAGTTGTGTTTCTGTTAATAATATGCTAGTTGTGCTATTATACTGTAATTTTGTGGGATGTTAACATTAGGGAAAACTGGGCAAAGAATACATGAGATCTCTTTGTACTGTTTCTTACAACTGCATGTAAATCTACAATTATCTAAAAAAAAATTAGTCAAAAAAAAATTTGCCTAACTAAAACAAAATAGTTTCTATTCAAAAGGATAAATATTTCATGCACTAAATAAGTATATCAAACTGATATTTCTTCAGATACCAGAGTTCAGTTTATTTAAGCATTTCCCAAATAATTCAAATGCCTGATAGTAGAAATACAAACCTAGAGAAAAATGTGCATTTGCCACAGAAAGTCACGTATTCATGAGTTTCAATGGCTTAAAGAAAAAAAGTTTGTTTCTTCCTGATGAAACAAAATGATTTTTAAACATTTAGAAAACCCACAAAGAGTTATTTCCTGGTAACTGCACTGAACAATTCTATAGTGTTATGTGTTTTGTTTTTTTCCTGAAGAAGGTGTACAGTTTTACCTAGAACAGCAGTTCAATTAAAGTCCTTTAAAACAGATGCTTTTTCTTTTTTTCTAATTTTGGGGGAGGAAATTTTTAAACATTTGTAAAGCTAATATTTAAATTATTTAAAGAGATAATCCTATTTTATGATTTATGGAAGGATAAGGCTTCTCAAAGCAGCAAAGCACTATGCTGTTAGGTAACTGTCCCAAAACACCTCTTCCATTTTATTTTTCATTATCTGCTGGGTTTTTTTTGGTTTTTTTTTTCCTTTTAACACCTCAGTGAGAAATATTTTATGTAGGTCTATTTGTCTGCTCATGTGGAGATTTTAGGAAGAAAAAGATTTCAAGGAAAAAAAAGTTCTAAGTAAATTCAGTATCATTTCTTCAATCCCTGAACACCATCTTCTTTAGAAAACTTATTAGCTTATTATTTTTCATGAAAGCTGAAAGCACGTTATGGAGCTATCTATTGTCAACTAAGCATTTCCACCAGATTTTGACTTCAGAGGTCTAAGAGTTACCATAGTTACTAATTAACTCTTGTGTCCTGAATGTGTTAGACTCCATAGCAGAGAGACTGTTTACATTACGTAAAATACATTTCTTCTAATAAATTAAAAGAATACATTAAATTTTCTTTACTTAAATTTTTAATTCTATGTCCCAGAAATGACAGTCTTTACTTTTATGTTTGACCAGCTTAGTCTAAAATATGGCTAAAATATTGTCTCTCTCTTTTTTGTTTTTAAAATATGTCAAATTCTCATAAACACAATCTATATTTTTATGAGTCCAGATTCATGTTTCTAGATGATTAAAGAGAAATGCGCTGCAGTTGCTATTAAAATATTTAGATTTAAATTATATTTTCTAAATTATCTTATTAAAACAATTTTAAAACATATAAAAACCACTGCAATAGTACATATTTTTTCTTAAGAATCTTGTAGTTTCTAATTATACAGTATTTGTGATATATGAAAAAAATCAATAAAGTTTTTCCTTTTTCTCTATTTTTCATCATTATATTAAATTTCCACATCATTTATCTGAAATATTAAGCTAATTTGCTTTTTGGATTTTATATTTTATAACTGTAGACATTTTAAATATTCATATTTATGGTTTAAAAGTAGTTGCCAGAAATAAATATAGAAAGAACTTAAATATGTTTTATCCTTATGATAGTTATTCCACTTTAGCAAAAGAAAAAATTCCTAAATATCAGCAAATAACCTGTGGATGAAGAAATAATTTTACAATAATTTTACCCACACTTTATTTAAATTTAGTTAATATATTATCTAAACAATCATATGTTATCTAAACAATCATTTTAATGACATGGCTGTCATATAAACAAAATTATATTAAAATAAATCAATGTTTTAGATTCCTGATATATATCTTGAAAATAAAATTTACATCCATCTCTGGGTAGTATAAATTTCATATGTTTATATTAAAATAAATCACAACAACAAAATGCATTGAATGGAAAGAAACAATTGTGAAATTCTTCCCCTGGATGTCTCACAGTGAAAGACATTGAGGCACCTCAAGTCCACACAATCGCCACTCATTATCTTTCCTGTTATATCTGTTCCCCTGTGGGATTCCTTTATCAATGTATTGAACTTCGCCTACCCATTCAAGCCAGAAACTAGAAACTATTTTTCCTGTCTTACCACCCCTTTTACACAGAGACACACACACACACAGATACACACATATATACACATACCCACACAGAGCTACATATATGCACACACACCCACAGAGATACACATACTCACAGAGATACACATGCATGTAATACACACACACACACACACACACACACACACACCTGTCACAAATGCCTTAAAGATTTTGTTCTGTCACTTCTCTCCATTTGTTGCTCTCACTGTCTTTGTTCAGGTTCTCTCAAATTCAAATAAGGTAACTTCCTAACTATTCTCCCTACTTCCACATTTATCCTTCATAAACTCATTCTCCATATTACTGTTTGGTCTTTTTTTAAACTAAAAAAAGTATATATATCATATCACTTCTCTGCTTAAGAGCCTTCCATTCATTAGTACATTCATGAGATCAAGACTTACTGAGGCCTCTCATGCTCTACATGTATGGCTGCTTAGCTCACAATGAATCTGACTCTAGTGCACCCTCTTTGTCCTCCCTGACTGAGAGAGTTCCTCTGTCTTCCCACAGAGGCTCTCTCCCTGCTTGATCTCACTTTGTTGCAGCTTCTTACACGAGTCCACTGCTTTAGACTCCCAGCACCCAGCCTATACGTCCAAAATGAGTCAGGTGATTAATCAGGTATTGATGATGACTCAGAGGATAAAAAATATAGTCAAATGGAGATGACAGAGATGAAAATAGATAAGTGGTAGCAAATGCTTCAGAAAGATGCATAAATTAAGCTTAAAGGAAAAAGTGAAGAATAGCCCAGAGGAGCTCCTTTTCAAAGCCCTGGATAATTAATTCTAAGCCTGGTGGTCTGAGAAAAGCCTTAGAAGAAACTCTGATCTACAAGACAAAGACTAAAAACCTTATAATGAAACAGATGGCCCTTTATTCTCTAATGTTGGTCTCTATCTCATTCCTTTCCGCTGCCCTCCGCTCGACTAAACATCCATTGAATCTGATACAGATGCCACAAAGTCCATGCTTTCTCCTGACCCCACTTCTTTGCACACATCGTTTGGTTTCCCAGGCTCAACTCCTCACTGCTTATATGCCCACAGATTTCTTTTTACCCTTCAAGATACAGCTCAAATGTCACCTCACTAGTGAAGACTTCAGGGTTATTGCCTGTCTAGAAACCATATATCAAGGAGATGTGGGTTACTCCTTCCATACTCTTATATTTTACATATAAAATTGTCTTTTCAAATACATAATAGTATTCAGAATTATTGAAGCTACGAGGCATACTGTCATACACTGCTGATGGGAATATAAATTGGTAGATCTCATTGAAAGACAATTTGGCAGTCTCTCATTAAAAAATGTGTGTGCTTGTTGATTTCTTGCCTTCTTTTTCTTCAGTTCCCCTCTTTAGCTAAAAGCATGATCAGTGACAAAACAAAGATTATGTATAAGATTTATTTCAGCCCCACAAATAATATTAAAAATTGGGAATAACCCAAATAATTAACTATAAAAAATTTTAAATAAACTGTAATAAAATAAGAAAAAAGAGAAAATATTTAATTGCATGGAGCATATCATTAACATAATATTAAATAAACAAAGCAAAATATATAACTTTATAAATAACTTTCTTTTTAAATGTTAAATATGTATATTAAACACTGAAATAAAATACCACAAAATGCTATAGTGGTTATCTCTGTAGATATCTAGAGGGCTGTAGATAAATTGTATCCTTTCTCTCATTATATTATCCAATGACTATGTATTAGATTTAATAATAAAAGATGAAATAGTATATTTTAAAATTATTTTGTTGAATTAGTAGCTTGCTTGACTGAACTAATCCATCCACGCATCTATCCATTTATCTATCATTGAAAAAGATCACTCAAATGGTTTTGTGCAGTCATAACCTTAGTTGCACTTTGTTTCTTTCCCAAATCACTGAAATGAACAGCGCCAGTCTTCAATTCTGACTTATCAGCCAGAGAAAGACTATCTCCAGATACATGCTTTCAGAAATCGGACACAGAGTAATAAAGAAATGCGAGCTCTCATAAATGAATGCACATTGCATAGACTTTGAAAGCTTGCCCTACCACATAAGTGGCATTGTGACTGCTAACGACCTTCAAAATACAAGATGTTCATTATATCCAGGTCATACTGACATTTTACTTATTACTGAAAAAAAATCACTTTCAAAGAGTCACTGAAAAGTCACAGAAAAACTTTAATAAAATCTATGTAGAACCAATTTTCCTTAACTCATATTAGTATTTTTTTTCTTTTTTGCCTTGTTTATTATTCTTAGGGACATTGTGAGATAGAGATTGGCATGTTTAGAGCACTAAAGAAAATGCTACAAAGCCCCTGGAGAAGAGATATTGTGTAAGAAATTTTTCTATTTAGTATCTGGAGCTCTTGAGCTATAAAATGAGGATAATATCCCATGCTCCTACCTTATTGATTGGGGAATAATAAAGATTACTGAATTGTACAAATGAATAAAATGAAATGTAAAAATTCCCTGCATCTAAAGGGAATATTTGTTGTGTAAATTCCTTGCAAGAGTTTTACTGCCAACCATGTTATAACCATTTTTTTGGAAGGAGAAGAAAAGGTCGCATTGTTGACCTCGTAGACAATGCGATTTCTGTGGAGGTTTCAAAAGTTATTAATTGGATAACATTTTCAAAGTGCTAAACTTTTAGTCACTTGGATGCAAAGAGGTTTGAAGAACTGTCACTACTTTAAATGGAACTATGGTCTTCCTCAAGACCATCAGCAACTGCTTGTAATCCATACCCTCAATACAGAGTTCTTGGAGAAGAGCTGCCAACAACCACACAGAAGAATTTGTGCTATAAAGCAGCAGAGCAGTCAACTGCTTTCAATGACAGATCCATTATCACACGATTGATTGTAAAAAGAAGACAAAAGGAGCAAGAAAGACACTCTCATCCTTTTACCCTTTTACCGGTTGATCAACTTCTAAACAGAATTTTTATATTAGCTTATCGAGAGGCAAAATAACTTTCCAAGTCTTGGTGTCACTCATCAAGAAACCGAAATCCTTGCATTTTTCAACATTTTCTAACTTAAAGACAGTTGAAAGTATTTTCACTGCTCTAGACAATATTTTCTTTTGCTAGTTGTCATTTTATTAGGTAGAGCTCTGATCTGCAGCATCTGAGAAAAAGAAATTCACACAATTCTTGCCTGTCAATGGCCAACAAATTTCACAAATCGTCAAACTGATTTCAGACTAAAGTGATCGGTTTCCCAAATACTCATTCTCCAGAAAAGAAGCCTCAGGTTAACTTCTGTGAAGTAACATAGACATATGGAAGAAGAGTATAGCCCATTTCTTTCTGCTAGCACAGTGCCTCTGAGGATGTGGCCCAAAGCATTGGTAAAGCTCAAATGCACTCTATCACTAGGTCCTTGGTATTCCAGAAATGGGGCAAAAGGATAAAGATAGAAACAATATAATGTAATAGTCAAAACTGAAGGCTACTACATTTGCTTGCTACGTGACTTATGGTTTTTCACTGTGTCAGTACCTACCACATGTAAAATAAAAGAGATACTCTTTTTTTTTTTTTTAAGTTGCATGTACTGCTCAGATGGAAAACTCCTTTTTAATGCCTCCCAAGCTCAATAGGGAATCCTGTAAAATGGTGAATCCCATTTCCTGAAACATTTTGAGGTCTTTCATAATAGTAAATCTTCAAGCACTGGACAAAGTATTATGAAAAGCAGAATGACAACCTAGCAGTCAGTCAGAAAAGTACAGAAGGAAGAAGCATGTAGTTTTCTTTTTCTGAGAATGTTCTGGGAACTGAGCTTTAACTAGTTTTACTTAATTTCACAAATAAAGGTGAAGGCAAAGGATTTTAATTTTATTCATCACAAATTCACCATAAGACATCAGCAGAGCTGCAGGTATTAGAGAAAAGCAAAAGAAAGCAAACATTGGATCAGTCACTTTAAAATTCCAAAGTTCCTTATGTGGGAACAGAGAATTTTACCAAGCTATAAGCTTTAAGAGGTGTTCTTTTTTATATATACAAGACATATATTTCCACCTTTTTCACAGGATAATGCACAGACTATTCCATATCTTGTCTTGTTCATTTGACTGTACGGTGTATCCTCACTGTCTGCAGATTCCAAACTTCCAAGTTTGCCTGCTACTAAAATGTATTTTAAATCTACCAATCAATACTCATGGCACTTTTGCAGTCATTTGTGGACATGCTCAGAGTGGTGAAAAGTTTAAGTTGCCCAATATGTACGTTCCCAGCTGTGGAAGGCAGCGCTCTGCCTTTTGTTTCAGTTCATGCTGAAAACAAATGTTCTTTTTGAAATCTATTTAGTGCCCTGTTTTTCACATTTATTCTTTTTGCTGTTGGTTTCTCTATTTTAAATGGTCCCAAGCACAGTGCCAATGTGCTTGGTGCTAATGTCCTAAGTAAAAGAAGACTGTGATGTGCCTCATGGAGAAAATCCTAGTGTTAGAGGAGTGTCATTCAGTTGTGAGTAACAGAGCTACAGGCTATTTGTTTCTTTTGGGTTTTTTTCCTTTTATAATTATAAAGATGTAGGGTACAATTCAGGGTTAGGTATACATATGTTGATTATGCAGGTACCCTTTTTGATAAGGTATGCCCCTCCCTTCCCTAGCAGTTTCCCTCAACTGCCAGTCCCACCTCCGTCCCCAGACAGTTTCCCACTACTGCCAATCCCTTTCTTACAGTATTATAATGGTTCAAGGATCTCTAATGAGTGAGAACATATGGTACTCTGCTCTGTTTCTGTGATAGATCACTGAGTATGATAGATCTCTAAATCCATCCAAGTTACTGAGAAGTCCATATGTTTGTCCTTCTTTGTGGCTGAATAATATTCCATTGTGTATATGTACCACATTTTTTTTATCCAGTCCAACTTCGATGGGCAGCATGGTTGGTTCCATGTTTCTGCTATTGTGAATAGAGCTGCAACAAACATACATGTACAGGTATTCTTTTTGTAGAATGACTTGAGGTCTGGGTATATTCCCAATAGGGGAATTGCTGGGTCATATGGAAGGTCAATTTCGAGTTCTTTCAGAAATCGCCACACTGTCTTCCAAAGAGGTTGCACTAGTTTGCATTCCCACCAGCAGTGTAGAAGCGTTCCTTTTTCTCCACATCCTCGCCTGCATCTGTTGCTGTTTGTTTTATTAGTGATGGCCATTCTTACTGGGGTTAGGTGGTATCTCAATGTCGTTTTGATTTGCATTTCTCTGATGATAAGTGAGGTTGAACACTTTTTCATGTGTCTGTTAATGCCCGAACATCTTCTTTTGGGAAGTGTCTATTCATGTATTTTGCCCACTTTTTAATGGGGCTGTTTGTTTGTTTGTTTTCCTTACGACGCATTTGAGTTCCTTTAAGATCCTAGATGTTAGGTCTTTGTCAGATATACAATTGGCAAATATTTTTCCCATTCTGTGGACTGTCTCCCTGCTTTCTTGATGATTTGTTTTGCTTTGCAAAAACTCGTTAGTTTGATGAGGTCCCATTTGCCTACCTTATTTCTTATGGTATGGGCACTTATGGTTCTGATCAGGAATTGGTTGCCAGTTCCAATTTCCATAAGGTTGTCTCCTGCGTTTTCTGAAATTCTTATAATTTGAGGTTTTACGTTTAGGTCTTTGATCCATTCAGAGTTAATTTTTGTGTATGGTGATTGGTAGAGGTCCTGTTTCAATCTTCTGCATGTGATCAGCCAGTTTTCCCAGCACCATTTACTGAATAGGTTCTCCTCTACCCAGCGGTTGTTGTTGGAAGCTTTGTCAAAGATGAGTTGGTTAGAAATTGAGGTTTTGCTTCCAGAATCTCTATCCTGTTCCATTGGTCTGTATGCCTGTTCTTGTACCAATACCAGGCTGTTTTGATTACTGTAGCCTTATAGTAAACTATAGTAAACTATAGTATAGTTTATGTTTTCATATGAATTTAAGAGGTTTTTAATTGAGGAAAATATTTCTCCATGTGCAAAGCTTGTTTTCTTAACTATTGCAAAACACACACACACACACACACACACACACACACACACATAACAACTCAAACAGAATTTTTCCCCTACCTATGACATATTGCATATTTTATTCTACAGATAGCCACTACATCACTGTCTTATGTCACAGTCTTACGTAAATCAGAGAGGACAATTCCTTTTTTTTTTTTTTTTGAGTTGGAGTCTCACTCTGACGCCCAGACTGGAGTGCAGTGGCCCCTCCCGACCACCGCAGCCTTGACCTGCTGGGCTCCGAGGATCCTTCCGCCTCAGCCTTCCAAGTAGCTGGAACTACAGGCGCGTGCTACCACGCCTGGCTAATTTTTGATTTATTGTAGAGATGAGGTCTCGTCTGCCCAGGCAGGTCTTGAACCCGCGGGCTCAGGCAATTCACTCACCTCAGCCTCCCCAGGCGCGGGATTACAGGCTGAACCACCGAGCCCGGCTTTTTTTCTAAACGGACAAAAATCGGAACCATTTCCCCTGAAAACTGGTACAAGACAAGGTTGCCCACTCTCACCCCTCCTGTTCAATATAGTATTGAAAGTCCTGGCTAGAGCAATCAGAGAAGAGAAGGCAATCAGGGGTATCCAAATAGGTAAAGAGGAAGTCAAGTTATCTCTCTTTGCAGATGACATGATTGTATACCTTGAAAACCCAAGCGAATCTGTCAAAAACCACCTTACCCTGATAAAGGACTTTTTTTTTTTTGAGTTGGAGTCTCACTCTGTCGCCCAGACTGGAGTGCAGTGGCCGCTCCCGGCCACCGCAGCCTCGACCCGCTGGGCTCCAGCGATCCTTCCGCCTCAGTCTTCCAAGTAGCTGGAACTACAGGCGCGCGCTACCACGCCCGGCGAATTTTTTTATTTA
>CAUYQG010069531.1:0-16189 GCA_963574415.1 Tarsius wallacei
TACAATAAATCAAAAAAATTAGCCGGGGGTGGTAGCGTGCCCCTGTAGTTCCAGCTACTTGGAAGGCTGAGGCGGAAGGATCGCCAGAGCCCAGCAGGTCGAGGCTGCGGTGGCTGGGAGTGGCCACTGCACTCCAGTCTGGGTGACAGAGTGAGACTCCAACTCAAAACAAACAAACAAACAAACAAAAAGAAATCAAGCTTGAGGCTAATCTCTCTAGGGCAGTAGGGAGCATTAGTTGAATAGGATGAGGCAGGAAACAGAATTGAGCAGAAAAAGTGGAAAGACTCTTGGGATTAACAGACTATGTTGTTCAGAATATAGTTACAGAGATGCTTCTTCAATCGCTTCTTCAACAGTCCAGGAAGGCTTTGCTGAGTGTTTCCTACAGATAACAAACTTACATCCACTTGGGGACAGGAAGTACATTGTGATCTTTTTTCTCAGTGAGGTCACAGCAGCCCTACCAGGTCAGGTATACTGTCTAACAATCTCACACACCTATTTTCACCAGCTGCTGTGATCTCTGGGCTACCCAAATTTCTAAGTGGAGGTGCAGTGAGTTCCCAAGAAGCCAGTCTCTTCCTTGTGTACTATTATTAGAACTGTGTTGCTACACATTTCAGAGAAAGAGGCAACACCCCTTCTAGGATGGAAGGGAGGAGTGGGAAACTAGCCCTGAGAAACTTTGAGGAGGGGCTTTTTTTTCTTTCCCATGCAGTAGTGGGCATGCTAAGATAAAGTTTTTGCGAAATGCGAGCTGATTATGGAAGAGAACCTATTCTGTATAATGCATATATTAGTTAAGTCTCACTAATTCTGGTTTGCCTTCCTAGGAAATCACGGTGGTTCAGATGAAGGGTGGCCCTGCATTTACCTTGGTGACTGATTATAAAGGGTTTTGCTCAGAAGAAATAATGTAAACATGATGTCAGGTTGGAAAGTCAAACTACTTCAGAGGGATAAAAAAATAATTTTCAGCATTATCAAGACTAAGAAAAACCTATTAATATTCAACTACTAAGGGAATCAATCAGCAATTTTTATTCATATATTAACGCTTCAAGAAGAGTTTTCTTGAACAATATTCTTAGGAAACTATTCTGGTTAGAATACAATCTTTAAAATATAAAACCAGACCCTTTGAAATGTTTCCAAAAAGCATACTTTCACAAATGTAGACAGACCTTTCCCTCGATTGACCTGAAATGCTGAATTGAATTTGAATGAAAACAATCCATATCTGAGGGTCAATTTCTGAGGAGGATGCTAAGGTGAGTACAGCCTTGCTCTCCAGGAAGGGGCGCTAACCCGTCAGGGAGGTTGGAAGTAAAACAAGAGAAAAAGAAGTTTCTCAGTAAAAGATTTGAAATATTATCTGTCTTAGTCAGCTCAGGCTACCATAATAAAATATTGTAGACTGGATGGCCTACATAACAGAAACGTATTTTCTCACAGTTCTAGAGGCTGTAAGTCTGAGATCAGGGTACCAGCAGGGTCGGACTCTATTGAAGGCCTTCTTCCTGGCTTGAGGATGCCAGCTACCTCTCACTTATCAGGAGAGAAGGGGGGGAGGGAGGGAGGGAGAGAGGGAGGGAGGGAGAGAGGGAGGGAAGGAGAGGAAAGAAGGGGAGGGGGAAGAGAGCAAGATCTCTGATATCTCTTCTTACAAGGGTGATAAGTTTATCAGACCAGGGTGCCATCCTCATGACCTCATTTAGTTACTAACCTAGTTAAACAAAGGTCCTGTCTCCAAATATCATCACATAGGGAGCTAGAGCTTCAACACAGCACTCAGCCCATCACATCATCAAAGATGACAACTGTGGGAGATTTCCTGAAGTGAGAAAGACAGAAAATGTCTGCAGCAGCTTAAAGGTAAAAGAGACCACTTTGGGTGTGGGAAGGAGTTGTACAAGCCATCGAGTTTGAGCCACACTTCCAGGAAGGAGCTGGGTTTCAGCTAGAGAAAGCAGCTCGGGAAGGCATCTTAGGAAGGACAGGAGCAGACGCCTTGGTCAAGGCATCGTGTGCTAGGGATGTTTGGGCTGTGGGGCAGGACAGAAATGCCATGTTTGCGCAGAAATGGGGGCAAGGGAGAGAGACGCGGCTGGGTCTGGGTTAAAGTAACCTCAGAGGCCTGGTCGGGGAGAACTGGCTTCCATCTTACTGGTGGTAGGGAAGAGGGCACAACGGAGATGGTCGTCAGGGAGATGGTTCCAGCAGGGCCATGCAGTGGAGGTAGAAAGGGCAGCAGGAGACAGGTGCCTACTGCAGTGTCCCAAACCCAAGCCAGGGTCTCAGATCCTGCCACTAATTTGCCACCTTGTAACTGGCTGTTCCTGGCTCTGTTTTCTCTGAGTTGAGGGTGTTGCACAATCTGGTGACATATGCAGAAGTCCAAGGCCCTCTTTCAAAATCTTGGTCTTGTTTGGATTAAGGAAATCAGAGAACGGCAGGAGGCGTTTCAAGAAGAAGAAGCCTCAAACCCAACGAGACCATGAGCACAAACCTCAAGGTGCGAGAGACCTAAGTCATGAGGACCTGTGATTGAATTCTAGAGATTACTATGGAATCACTTGCAAAAACACTCGCTAGTGAAAATCTGTTTTCTCCTGACTATAAGGAAGCACGAAGACACCTAGTCCTGCTGTGCCCTCTCTCCCACACAACAGGGAAATGAACTAGGAAAACATAGGGAATTGGGCTGATTTTGTAAGATTCACTTTTCCACTAAAAAATCAAAACAACCCTCACTTTCTATCCAAACAGGATATCACTGGATAGTTCTCTGAAAATCATTTCACAATTCACATTGCTGGGTCAAGTGCTCCTAAAAGATATGACTATTCCTCCCCTGAGAGCCCTGGTAAAGGAATTTCATGATATGTAGCAAAGAGAGCTAGAGACACATCTTTTTAGGTGAAAGAGGGCCAGATCAAACTGTATCAGCCAAACTCCCCACGTAGTATGTAAGCCCAAATGAAGAAAAGAAACCCAAGCCATAGCGAAGAGCGTCTGCCTTGGTTTTTCCCTATCAGAGTCTGTTTCTTTAGAGCCCCAGCTATGGTGAAGATGTGATGACTCTTGATGATGAAGCTGGTGGTTCCCAGAATGTGGTTTATAGTCAATTTGGCCTTGTTCTGTAATGTCCTGAGACAGGAAGGTGGCTAATAAGCCACCTGACCCAAAACATAGGTTCAACACACACCTGGGTCTATCAGAGAAATAGCATCAAAATATCATATCGTATCATGCATCAAGGTTCAGACTGAGGCTGAGAGTTCTGTTTCTGGCCATCTCTATGGAAGAATCTTGAGCTGCATTTAGTCTTAAAGAGGGGAACAGTAGCATATTTTGAAAACTTCTATCTCTTTTTGGGTCAAAGACAAACCTTAAAACCAGAAAGTCTTCTCTCATCTTCAAAGGGATGGAAATTTAGCACAGGATATGTCAGTGGAAGCCCCTAAAGGGAAATAATAATACCATCTTAAAGTTATGTGGTACCCCACAATGTATAGAAACTCCCTTGTTTGATCTGATGTGAACTGGGCAAGTGTTAGTCACTCTACTTTGTAGACGCAGACACAGACATTCTAGGAGGCTCGGTGTCCTGCTCAGGTCACATACCTAGTGAGTGACAGAGTCTAATGCAAATCCGGGTCAGGAGACAGTACTTTCTGAGCACTAAAAGGAAGGCTCTGTCAAATGAACCTGTTTCCTTCTCTTAGTAAGCAACCTGTAGAAATGTTGGCCACAACAGTCATTTATAAGAAATGTTTTACCTGATTTTTATCCACTTGAAAAATCATTATTTATGATTAAAGCCAAAAGACACTTGATTTTCTGCTGTTTCCAATGCAGGTAGGATAAGCGCAAAGCAGAGAAACTCAGAGCTCAGTTGCAGCCAGGTTCATTCATCACTTTACTGCTCTACTTTTTTTTTTTTTTTGAGTTGGAGTCTCATTCTGTCTCCCAGATTGGAGTGCCGTGGCATACTCATGGCCACCACAGCCTTGACCTACTGGGCTCAGGTGATCTTCTTCCTCAGTGTCCCAAGTAGCTGGAACTACAGGCGCGCTACCACACCCGGCTAGTTTTTTTTTTAATTGTAGAGATGAGGTCTCACCAAGTTGCCCAGGCTGGTCTCGAACCCATGGGCTCAGGCAATCCTCTCATCTTATTCTCCCAAAGGGCTAGGATTATAGGCATGAGCCACCGCGCCCAGCCACTGCTCTACTTTTTAGCAAAAATTATCCTTTGACGCTTACCTCTCTACTCCACATGTACAAAATATACTTGGAACAGTTTCTAAATCATGTACCTAAATGAACACTTCTTTGCATGCCTCCTAGGCCCCAGATTTTGAAGGCTGAATGGGCTGGCCTGAAGAAGGCATAGCTTTCCTTTCCTTTCTCTTACTGAGGTCACAGGATTTGTTTCTCTTGCCAGTTCTGTACAGAGCTCTGCTTGATCTCCAGCCTAGAAACATATATCCTAACAGTTCATTCTTTAGAATAAATTTCTACCAAAACAAGTCATAAACATTCTGGGATTGTCACAAAGACATTGGGGGAGGGGGGAGTAATCTGTTTTCTTTTAAAATCTGCAAATGGGAGAAATTCAGAAAAGTTTCAAGTCATTCTCCTGCCACTGGACTGGATTTCATCTTAAAACACTTAACCTTTTAAAAAAATTATGTTAGCATAAATAAACACAGAGGTGCATAAATAAAATTTTAGAAAACAAAAACCTAACAAACATTTCTGAGAGTTGCTGAGAGTGTGGATATTAACTTAAATTCTTGATGGTGTCATTGAATTAATAGAATTGGAATCAGTGACCAACAGGTTGCATAAGAGCTCACGACCCATCCAGCTTTTCTCAGTGTTTTCTGTCTATATTTCCTTTGATACACATAAAGATCTCATAGTTGAAATCTATGAGATTCATTAGTTGAAAATTTAAAAAATATTTCCGTTGAAAGCAAATTTAGTAAAAAAATAGAAAAAAAAAGCAGTTGATGAAAGCGCTGCATTGTTTTCAAACTTTTTCTCACGTCTCCACCAATTTGTGACATGTTTCTCAGAATAACAAAATGCCAGGTCCAGCAGAGCTTTGTATTGTGGAAAAAGCCAGCCAAGGGAGGGGAGGTGACTTGGCAGGTAGTATGACCTAAGGAGACCTGAATTGGGAAATATAACACCTGATTTGTAGGTACAGATACTCACTTTAGCCTGTATGAGCTTCTATAGGCCATAGTTTTCTCATCTATAAAACAGATTTTTTTTTTAAAAAACAAAACCTTGTTTTGCCTTTTTTAAAAAAAATAAGAATGCATCAAGACCAAGAGAGATATAAAAGCTATTTGCAGAAAACAATAACTGCATACATGTAGTATGAGGGATGACCATTGTTGTTACTGGAAAGAAATAGATAAGAAATGGATAAAACAGTTATTGCTCCAATAGAGGGGTTCCCGATACATTTGATTTGGGGGTCTTTCCTCCACTCCACCATAGGTTGCTCAACTTTCTATGAACCTCCTGATTCACACAGAAATGAGGAAGTGAGGAAATCTCTGGTGGGGTGTAGGAGAAGAAAGGGCTCTTACAGGTAGAAACTAATATTATCATTGGACATTGTGTTAAATACAGCATTTCTATTCACATTCAGTGTATATGGCTGTCTTGGGATTAAGTGGAAGAGTGCATATGGAGTGCTTAGAACTGCCACTGGCCCTCAGTGAGTGCCTCATACACTCTAGACACTGCTATTGTCATCCCCACTGTTGTCGTCATGACTGTCACAAGCCAGTGAAGCCTAGGGATGCTCTGGACACACACACACACACACACACACACACACACACACACACACAGTGTTTTCACATCTACACATACGGGAGGGAACCCCCCAAAACCTGGAGTTATCTTTTGAAAGGCAGGCCCCTGGTACTACAGGCTTCTCCCACTAAGTAAGTGTCGATTGGCATCTATGTACCAGCTAGTGTTGCTGTGAGAGCCCATGTTCAGCTACAGTGAATTTTTTTTTGAGATTCTTTCAATGCATTTGCCCATTTCATGATGGATAATTTACACAAATAACCTGCCCATACCACGCTGAGTGTTCAACAATTTTTGACCAAAAACAGCAAGACCCCCATGCCCTACCCTTCCTATTCATAGGATTTCGCCCTGACTGTTTTTTTGTTTCCCCAGATGAGAAAAGTCCTCAAAGGGAAACATTTTTCTAATGTGGAAGAGGTGAAACAAAAAAATGGCGGAAGCACTAAAAGTTATCAAAATTGACAAGTTCAAAAACTGTTTTGAGCAGTGGAAAAAGCATCTCAACAGGTGCATTGCATCAAACAGGGAGTACTTAAAAGGTGACTGAAGTTTAAACAAGTAAGAATAAATACATTATTTTCTATAAATAAATTCCAGGTTTTTTGCCTCCCCCCATCTAATTTCCCCCCAGTTAGAGACTGTCTCTCAGTCTGACTCTTACTCAACTCCACCACAATTTGTCAGGAAATTAAAAATAGGATTTATTCATTTTATTTATTTATTTGTATGTATGTATGTATGTAAATGTGCCCTTGGGACTTGTCTGAAGGCTCTAGAATTAGAGAATGAATTTGAATTTACTAAACTTTGGATAGAGGTGCTTGTGAGCAGAGAAACAGCTGAGTCAGTGGTGAAAAGGGAAAAAGAGGAGAGATGTTTTCTACAAAATGAGAGTGGCTCAAAGCACATCAAATCATTTTCCCTCGAGTGTGCTTCTTTAGAGATAACAAACGTCTGCACTCAACGCAGCCCCCAGTCCCACATTCCAGTGTCTGCTGTCTGTAGGAGACCTAACAGGGAGACCACATAATTTAATTTTGAGAATAAAAGAGTGCTATAAATAATGAGCAGGCATTAACTGCTGTAAGAAGATGTGCACAGTGATAGTCTCCTACAAACCAGCACACACACTCACCCCATCTATAAAGGGATGCTGTGGAGGTTTGCTCTCTGCTAGTGCACAAGTCCCAAACTGCCATGTGAGGGCAGCCGGCATGCACCCTCAGATGTAGGGCAACTTCTCCCACAGAGTTTTGCCAGCATCCAAGCAGGATGGACAGAGCAACTGTTCACCCCCATATCCGGCTCTCCCTCTGTGCAGCCTTGGCTCCCTGCTAGGGAAGGCTGGCCTCATGAGTCCCCGTCAGATTGAGCAATACCGTTTCCTCCCACCCCACACCCTGTCCTCCCCTGCCTTCTGCTTCTGCCTTTCTGTTGGGGGCTGGGTAGGGCCGATCCAGCACATCAGATGCCTTCTGCTCTACAGTGATAGGAGGTGCCAGAGCAGCCCTGCATCCCACCCCCTGCCAAATAACCCCCCCCACACTCCCGTTTGCTGATCTTTGAAATTCCTTAGCAGAGGATTGAGCTTTTGTCCAGGAAACAGAGAAGCATGGGGGAGGCAGTGGAAAAAGAACAATGAATTTAGAAGACTTTGAGTTTAGTCTTAACTCCCACTTCTGCTGCTTATTACTCGCCCATTTAACTCTCCCAGAGACAGGTCTGCTTGCCTAAAGAGGGGACACTAAAACTTGTTCTAGGTGGTGCTATGTGCCTGAGAAGTGGCATCATCGTCACGAGAGCTGATGATCAAATGCGCTTTTTTTTTTGTTTTGTTTTGGAGAGGAAATACACTGAGATTTTAAAAACTGATTAAAATCGGTCACTCTGATGGGATGGAGAATTGGATCCTGGCTACCGTACTTGGAGATATAATCAAAACATAAGCCAGAAAAAAAAAAGAAATGTTTTTAGATCATGAAACAATTAATATTTGTATATTTCATAGATGCCACTTTAAAATGTGCATCGTGTTTGATCCTTTTTCCCTGCGTCCCATGAAACTTAGATGAGAGACCAAGAAAATAAGAGCACATTTCACTCAGCTTCTGGCTTCTTGGCTCTCTCATTCATGTTGATGGGATGCCAGGTGATTTTCAGGCCTTAATCACTGCAATAAGATGCTCAGAAAGGAACATCAATGGGGGAATCAACCTGGAGATGGAAACCGTACAGACATTTGAACAAGGAACGTCTACTAGAAAGAGTTATTAACTATAACAAGACATTGAAGTAATGAGGAACTGGTGAGTAAGGAGGAAAGAGAATCCTAAAGAATATAGGATTTGCACTTACTATCCCTAAGGCTAAGATCCAGGCCTCCTTGAGGGCACAGCCGTGGCTCACCATGTGGCCACAAGTTGCAGAAGTGCCATGTTGGCAGAACTTGCTGCAATTCTGCCCCCTGAGGTGCCAGGGAGAGCTGTCCACAGGGAGCTGACAGGCCTCAGGACTTACTGCAAGACTTCTCAAGGAGGTGTTGAATCCCTGTGGGAGCTGGGTGCTGACGTGGCCACTCATTGCTGGGGTCAGATGTTGGACAGAATGTGCACTGCAAGATCCCGGAGAAAGAAAACCTCCACAACCAGTAGAGAAAACCTCTTTCCTACGACCAGATCCTTCCAATACCCTCTACTAACAAAGGTTAACATTGTCTCAGCTAGCAAAGGGGAATTATTGACAGGGTCCAGTTCCATTTGCCCAGAACAGTGAAAGGTGTGGAGAGGGAATAAATTGATAACTGATGCAGCCTATGACAAATTACAAGGAACTCTGGGCTCTAGACACAATACTGTGACACACAGTCACAGGCAAGATCCCATTCTCTGAACTTTAACTCTCAGGGGTACAAAATGGAATCGTATATGCTAATTCGTCAAGGCCACTGCAAGGATCAAATAAGATAGTGGGTGGGAATTGTGTGTCAGTCATAGGAGAAGCAGTGTCAATACGGTACAATGTTTAAAACGATGGCTTCTGGTGACACACTGTCCAATCCTGGATCTCCACTCAGTGGCCATGGCTGTTGGCAAACCACTTCCTTCTGGGCTTTACTTCCTTCTGTGTAATGATAACACCTGTTTCATCACCTCACTGTTGTCAGGAGTCAATGAGAAAATCCACTTAGCGCGTTTGACTATATCAAGTGCAAAACAAATGTTAGTTGTGATTAACTCATACTGTTAAATGACTTTATCTATCATAAAATAGTTATGTTTACTTTTCCCTTACTATGTAGTCAGTCACCTTTATTTGAGCACCTTCTATTTGCATGAATCATGCTAGGTGTTGCATTGACTCCCCAGGAGTAGATACCTCTTTGAGGAGCGGGGAGCTGTAACATTTTCAGGGACGTGGTTCCTTGGAAAGAAATGCTGTTCATTTTTCTCAAGGCCAGAAAAGCCACCCATATTCTCTTAAATGATGGCCTTTCTAAAATCAGCCCAGCGTGGTTTCTCTCCTGTTCCCACCATTCCTCATTCTATTGTTCATGAGTTGTGAGCATTTGCACTCTAATGAAATTTTCAGTTTTGAATAAAGTTTTCAGTTTGGAAGAAAGTTTTGCAGCCTGAATTTCTCAATACATGCTCTGGATGAAGGGATTGAGGTTTGTTGGGTATTTGTCCTAATGTGGCTACATAGGAAGCATGCAAACCACTAGCAAACAATTATTTTGCAAGGAGTGAGTATGGGTGTCAACTCAGGACCTCCTGGGTGTCACTGGCTCCATTCTGCTTTTGAGCCACGGGCGCTAGGAGGGCGAATGTCAACTAGAAGTACTTTAGGGTATGATCAGAGCCCCTGGGGCCTGCACTGGCCGCTCAATTTTTTCCTTGATTGCAATCCCTATGCCCTTCAATCATTCTAGTGAGGGATTATATACTTCCACTCTATTGACATTTGGGGCTGGATCATTCTTTGTCTTGGGGGCTGCCCTGTGTCTTGTAGGATGTTTAGCAGAACATCGGGCCAATACCTACTAGATACCAGTAGCACCTCCTCTTCTGTTGACAAAAATGTCTCCAGAAGTTGTCTCATCCTCGGGAAAAAAATTGCCCTTGGTTGAGAACCAACTGTAGCCATTAGGAAAGATCCTGAAGCAAGCCTTCCACCGGCTTGAATGAGGCTCACATGCTCTGGCATGACCTTTAAGACTCTTCAACATAGCCGGGTGTGGTAGTGCGCGCCTGTAGTTCCAGCTACTTGGAAGGCTGAGACGGAAGGATCGCCGGAGCCCAGCAGGTTGAGGCTGCAGTGGCCAGGAGCGGCCACTGCACTCCAGTCTGGGCGACAGAGTGAGACTCCAACTCAAAAAAAAAAAAAAAAAAGACTCTTCAACAACCTGATTCCTTCTTTAAGTCTCATCCCAGTCTATCTACTCTTCCTTTAACTCCAAAAAATAGATCTGTTTGGAGTTCCCTGAGTGTTTCTTTCACAGCCCTCTAATTTTTTTTCTCCTGCATGTTCTGTTTTCTCCTCTTCAGCCACTCAAGGAACATTCAAATAAATTGAGAGATATAACCTGTTTTGGGTAGAAAAACTTAATATTATAAAGAGAGCAATTTTTCTTAAAATAATCTATAATTTAATACAATACCAGTAAAATGCCAAAAAAAATTTTTTTTTTTTTTTTTTGAGTTGGAGTCTCTCTCTGTCACCCAGACTGGAGTGCAGTGGCCGCTCCCGGCTACCGCAGCCTCGACCTGCTGGGCTCCGGCGATCCTTCCGCCTCAGCCTTCCAAGTAGCTGGAACTACAGGCGTGCGCTTCCATGCCCGGCTGATTTTTTGATTTATTGTAGAGATGAGGTCTCGCTTGCCCAGGCGGGTCTCGAACCCGCGGGCTCAGGCAATCCACTCACCTCAGCCTCCCAAAGGCGCGGGATTACGGGCTGAGCCACCAAGCCCGGCTTATAAATATACTTTTAAAACAACATTGTTAATGCAAACTACAGGTTTTAAAAGAAACAATGTCACCTAAATCATCAAGTATTATTGGCATATACTGTCCTACTGAAATGGTTATAAAAGCTAGAGTAATTGAAATATATGATTTGCTTTTACTTTTCTTTACATAAGCATATCAAAAAGGACCTGTAAAGGGAATACTATACATGCTTTATAGAGAAGATATTGCATTTTCCCTGTTGCTGCATTCAGTGATATTTTTATCGAGTCCTTAACAATGTACATTTCTTTTGGAACGACAATAGAGACTTCATCCTATGTTGTAAGAAATGGAACCACTCAATATTCTTCCATATACGAAGGGCCTATTACATTAGCTTATCCCATAGAGGTTATCATGTCTTGGGAAGTGTCCCTAAGGTTTAGAACCAAAAAAGAAAAATAATTCAAATAATTATGATAACAAAAAGATATCTAATGACTTAAAAGTGTGTAATATTTAATAGAAGATCAATAGAGGTATGTCAGCAGATAATAAATCATTATCAAATACACAATAATCCTACTATTCAGTTAGCTCTGCTCCAAGAAAGAATATTAGCCTAGTGGAGAAAAATGCAGAGACTTACTTTATTCTCTGAAGGGTTTTCTTCCGTATACATGGACAAAGTACAAACTAAAAAGTAATTGTTTGACCAGCAATACAAAAATGCAAAGGACCGTGAAAGCAAATTGAATACAAGAAACTAGGCAGTATTAATTTCCAAAAAAGGAAAATAGAGATTAGCTCAATATTCTAAAGGAATAATGATTAGTGATATATATGTTTAAATATAACAACAGCCCTGCAAAAATGCTAGGTTTAAATATAACTTAAAAATCAATTATTATTTTTATACACACTTTGCAGAAGATGAAAATCAAAGATCGACATAATTAAGACATCATTCCAATTTCTTACAACAAGTAAGAGAACCATCTAAAAACTTCCATTTGCCTGTTTTCAAACCCCTGTCTTCTTTGTTCGCTTGGTTGGTTTTAAAACTTTTCAGCTTCACAAGGGCTAACAAACACCAAAAGACGTGTTTGTCATCCAGGTCAGTCTAAGTCGTGTCACCTAAATTATGGCAGTGACACCCCAGTGGCCGGCAGTCTGCAAGAGGGAATGGCTTGGGCTCCGCGTCCCTGGAGTGGCACTTGTATTCGCTCTCTCTGCCGACACGCTCAGACGATGCAGTAGCCTCCACCTAGGGCATCACCAGCTTTCAATGCACAGTGTCTTAATTTGTATGGCTGCTGTCAACAAGTTACCACTCACTGGGTGACTGTGAGTGGCACAAATCTACCATCTTACAGTTCTGTAGGTCAGAATTCCAGCATGAATCTCAGCAGGCTAAGATCAAGGTTCAGGGTGGGTTGTGCTCCCACTGGAGGCTCTAGAGTGGAATGCATTTGTTCTGTTTTCCCAACTTCTTGGTGACACCACTGTTGTGTTTTGAATAGCGGTGCCAAAACAGATACGAATACATCTTAATCTCCAGAACCTGTGAACATGGCCAGATGTGGTACCAAAAAAAAAATTTTTTTTTAAGATTCTGTAATATGGCAAAAATATATGATTAAGGATTTTGAGTGGAAAGACTTATCCTGGATTATCTGGGTGTGCCTTAAATCCAACAACAAGTGTCCTTGTAAGAGTAAGGCAGAAGGAGGATTAACAGACACACAGAGAAGGGAAGGTAAAGAGATGGAAGTGATGTGGCCACAAGCCAAGGACCCCAACAACCACCAGAAACTAAAAGAGGTAAGAAACAGAAACCTTCCTCTAAAGTCTTTACAAAAAGTGAGGCCCTGCCAATACCTCAGATTTGGACTTCTGGCCTCTGGAACTGAGAAAATAGATTGTTTCTGTAAAACACCAACTTCATGGGTATTTGTTTAGGCAGCACTAGGAAACTGACACTCTTGCATTCCTTGACTCTGCCCTCTACCTTCTTCAGAGGCAGCAAGGGAAGCCCAGTCCTTCTCATGTGGCTTTCTCTTTCCTTCTCTTTATAGTCACATTTGCCTCAGGCCGTAGTCAGCAAATGTCTCCTGCCTTTAAGAACTCATATGATTATGTTCTCCAAGACACCCTCCCCATCTCAAGGTCTTTACTTTTAATCACCTCTGCAATGTCCCTTTGTCCATATGAGATAACATAACCACAGATTCTGGGAGCAGGGCATGTATATCTTTGGGTGCATTATTCTGTTCGCCACAAGGAGTAAAAGACAACATGGTGACCCACATTTGGTCTTTTAATGCTTCTTCATAATGACAAACGTTCATATTTTATTGGTCAGGGCAAGTCACATGAGTATATCTGATTCCACAGTGCAAAAGTATATACTTCACATGCAAGAAACAATGTTGAATTTTGCAATAAAACTACACGCTACCCAAGAGAGTCCAATTGCTTAACACAAGGACATACGGAACTAGTCAGGATGGACCAAGGAAAAGACCACAGGCTATAGAAGAAAATAGCATGGGCGTCTGTTTGGAAGTTAAATTTATAAATGCTGCAATATAAATAAATGACTAGCACCATAAGAGAAAAGCAAATATCATAAAGACCTCTCATTATAAACAGTCTAAAAAGAATTCATTCATTCATCTGAGGAAGGTCACAAAAGGTGTCTATGAGAGATGGCAACAGAAAATGAAGATTTCCTAACCAGTTCCTATTGAGTTCATCTTTTAAAATTCAGTCTACATATTGACATATACACCAGCCCCATGTGGAAGCCTTCCTGAAAGCTCAGTGACCCCTATGGGTTCAGAACCTCTCCTCAGTTGCATAGCAATGTGATCTGAACACGATACTTGTGCCATCACATTTTTAAAAAAGAAACTTTCAGTATGGGCACTTGGGGTTTTGATCAGAAATTGGTTGCCAGTTCCAATTTCCATAAGGGTGTCTCCCGCATTTTCTAAGATTCTTATAGTTTGAGGTTTTACGTTTAGGTCTTTGATCCATTTAGAGTGGATTTTTGTGTATGGTGATAGGTAGGGGTCCTGATTTAATCTTCTGCATGTGGTCACCCAGTTTTCCCAGCACCATTTACTGAATAGGTTCTCCTCTCCCCAGTGGTTGTTGTTGGTGGCTTTGTCAAAGATGAGTTGGTTGAGAAACTGAGGCTTTGCTTCCGGAATCTCTATCCTGTTCTATTGGTCTATATGCCTGTTCTTGTACCAGTACCAGGCTGTGCCCATACCATAAGAGATAAGATAGACAAGTGGGACCTCATCAAACTGAAAAACTTCTTCAAAGCAAAAGAAACCATCAATAGAGTGGGGAGATCACGCACAGAATGGGAAAAAATATTTGCCATTTGTATGTCTGACAAAGGCCTAACATCTAAGAACTACAAGGAACTCAAACATACCAAAAGAAAAAAAAATAAACAGCCCTATTAAAAAGTGGGCATAAGCCATGAATAAACACTTCCCGAAAGAAGACATACGGGCAGCTAATAGACACATGAAAAAGTGCTCAGCCTCACTCATCATCAGAGAAATGCAAATCAAAACCACATTGAGATTCTACCTGACCCCAGTAACAATGGCCACCATTAATAAAACAAACAATAGATGCTGACGAGGATATGGAAAAAATGGAAATCTTCTACACTGCTGGTGGGAATGCAAACTAGCACAACCTCTTTGGAAGACAGTGTGGAGATTTCTGAAAGAAAGAAATTGACCTTCCATATGACTCAGCAGTCTCCCTATTGGGAATATGCCCAGAGCAACTCAAGTCATTCTACCAAAAAGATACCGGCACATGCATGTTTGTCACAGCTCTATTCACAATAGCAAAAACATGTAACCAACCATGTTGCCCATCGAAGCTGGATTGGATTAAAAAAAAAAGTGGTACACATACACAGTGCAATATTATGCAGCCATAAAAAAGGAAAAACATATGGACTTTGCAGCAACTTGTATGGATTTAGAGTCTATCATACTCACTGATCTATCACAGAAACAAAGACCAGAGTACCATATGTTCTCACTTATAAGTGAACCTTGAACAATTATCATAATACTATAAGAAAGGATTTGCAGTAGTAGGAAACTGCCTGGGGGCAGGGTGAGGATGGGATTTGCAGTTGAGGAAAACTCCCAGGGAAGAGAGAGGCACACCTCATCAACAAGGGTACCTGCATAATAAATATTTGTATACTTAATCCTGAATTGTATCCCACATCTTTAAAAATAATAAGAAGAAGAAACTTTCTATGCCACTGTGTGCTTTTAGACAGAAAATTGTCTTAATTATGCAGGTACCATATTGTAACATTATTCATCAAAGTTGCTCAATAAATTTGGAATGAATAAAAGATTGAAAGTGGGTGAAGAACTGAAAAATAATGTTTCCTAAGTATAATGTCAGAGCAAAAGAATATTAGCTAAAAATTAAGATATTAAAGGTGGAAAAGGAAAACATGCAATAAAGCTGAACATTATTTAAATCACAAATTCACTTATTCAACTGAACATGTATCTATCATCTACTAAGCTCAGGCACCAGGAGTGACATGAGAAAAGCCTGTCCTATTGAAGACTTTGTTGTTTTGGGGTGGGGGGGTTTAAACATATTTTTTATTTTAAAATTGTGGGGTACAGTTAAGGGTTAGGTATACAAATATGCATCGTTCAGGGACCCTTGTTGATAACGGGTGGCCCCTGTCCCCAGACAGATATTAACTACCGTTAATCCCACCTCCCTTCCCCTCCCTGCCCCCCCCCATAGTTTCCCACCACTGTCAGTCCTTTTTTTATAGTATTATGACGGATGTTCAAGGTCCACTATGTGAGAACATGTGATACTCAGATCTTTGTTTCTGTGAGAGATCACTCAGTATTATAGACTCTAGTTCCATCCAGGTTGCTGCAAAGTTCATGATTTTGTTCTTTTTTATGGCTGTGTAGTATTCCATCATGTATATGTACCACATTTTTTTAAATCCAGTCCTCTTTTGATGGAAAACATGGTTGCTTCCAGGTTCTTGCTATTGTGAACAATGCTGCGATAAACATACAAGTGCAGGTATCTTTTTTATAGAGTGATTTGAGTTCTTCAGGTTATATTCCCAGTAGGGGGATCACGGGGTCATATGGGAGGTTGGTATTCAGAGCTTTTAGGAATCGCCACACTGCTTTCCACAGAGGTTGCACTAGTTTACACTCCCACCAACAGTGCAGAAGTGTTCCCTTTTCGCCACACCCTCTCCAGCAACTGTTATTTTTTGAGTTATTGATAATTGCCATTCTGACTGGAGTTAGGTGGTATCTCAGAGTGGTTTTGATTTGCATCTCCCTGATG
>CAUYQG010069532.1:0-16656 GCA_963574415.1 Tarsius wallacei
AAAAAAAATGTCTATCCTACCCAAGGCCATCTACAGATTTAATGCAATACCTATTAAATTACCAGCAGCATTCTCCTCAGACCTAAAATTACAATACAGGAATTCATATGGAAACATAAATGACCACAAATAGTCAAAACAATCCTCAGCAAAAAACAAAACAAAACAAAACAAACTGGGAGTTATCACACTTCCAGACTTTAAACTTTATTATAAAGCAACAACAATCAAAATAATCTGGTATTGGTATAAGAACAGGCATATAGACCAATGAAACAGGATACAGACTCCAGAAGCAAAACCTCAATTTTTCAACCAACTCATTTTCCTACAAAGCCTCTACTACTAATCATTGGGGGGAGGAAAACCTATTCAGTAAATAGTATTGGGAAAACTGACTGACTATATGCAGAAGATTAAAACAAGACCCCTACCTATCACCATACACAAAAGTCAACTCTAAATGGATCAAAAACCTAAACATTAAACCTCAAATTTTAAGAACCTTAGAAAATGCAGGAGATACCCTTATGGAAATTGGAACTGGCAACCAATTCCTGATCAAAATCCCAAGTGCCCATACTATAAGAGATAAGATAGATAAATGGGACCTCATCAAACTGGCAAACTTCTGCAAAGCCAAAGAAACCATCAAGAGAGCAGGGAGACAGCGCACAGACTGGAAAAAAATATTTGCCAACTGTATGTCTGAGAAAGGCCCAACATCTAAGATTTACAAGGAACTCAAATGTGCCGAAAAGAAAAAAAGCCCCATTGCGAAGTGGGTGAAAGATATGAATAGACACTTCTCAAAGGAAGACATATGAGCAGTCAACAGATATATGAAAAAATGCTCAGACTCACTAGTCATCAAAGAAATGCAAATTAAGACCACACTGAGATACCACCTAACTCCAGTCACGATAGCCATCATCAATAACTCAAAAGACAACAGCTGCTGGAGAGGATATGGCAAAAAAGAAACACTTCTACACTGTTGGTGGGAGTGTAAACTAGTACAACCTCTGTGGAAAACAGTTTGGTGATTCCTAAAAGGTCTAAAAATCAACCTTCTATACTACCCCACAATCCCTCTACTGGGAATATACCCAGAGGAATTCAAATTACTCTAGAAAAAGATTCCTGCACACATATGTTTATTGCAGCATTGTACGCAATAACAAAAACATGGAACCAACTCTGCTGCCCATTAAAAGAGTACTGGATTTTAAAAAATGTGATACATATACACGATGGTATATTACGCAGCCACAAAGAAGGACAAAATTATGAATTTCACAGTGACTTGGATGGGCTTAGAATCCATAATACTGACTGATCTATCACAGAAACAAAGAACTGAGTATCACATGTTCTCACTCATAAGTGAACCTTGAACAATTATCGTAATATTATAAGAAAAGGATTGGCAGTAGTGGGAAACTGCTGGGGTAAGGGCGAAATGGGACTGGCAGTAGTGGGAATCTGCTGGGGGACAAGGGCACACCTCATCAACAAGGGTAGCTGCATAATGAACATTTCTAATCCTGAATTATACCCCACATCTTTAAAAAAAATTTACAAAAGAACTCTAAAAATATTCTCACATGTAATATATCATCTGACTTCTACAATGTAAAAAATAAATAAGTAAATAATTTTTTAAAAAAAGACTTTGGATAATTAGAGTTCCTCCTAGTACTTGAAGTTTATGGGGAAAAGACTACAAAGTCTTTAAGGCTGTGTTGCAATTATTTTATGTTGTGGTTTAACATTCATGCCATAATTTATAAATACTCACGCAAGATACTTGTGTGACAGTTATGCCCAGTGATAACATAAAAAATAACCTAATCTATTTCCATGTTGATAATACCCAAGCCCTGTAGACTTCTCTGTGTCAAACAAAATCCAAACAATAACATATATTTTAAAAGTCAAGAAACCATAGCAATTCTGTTAACTAAAAGAAAGAAAGAAATGATAAGCCAGAGGAAGAGGTATGGGTGGCCATTGACAGTGGAAGAAAACTATAATGAAACCATCAAGAAAATTCAAAATAGAAATGAAAATTGACTCAAAGGTAACTGAGGGCAGGCTTTTGGTCTACACAAGACAATGTAGATTTGTTTTTTTCCTGTTCTTTCCTGCTAAGCATAACTATAAACTCTAGGCATGACACAAAAGACAACCAAATATGGTAAGTAGAAGGTTTTGATTGGTTTGGGACCCAGGCATAGAGAAGCAGCACTGCACTGGGTGTCCTGTATTCCTCACTCAACACCAGATGACCACGCAGATACAATATTCTCAGACCCATAGATGAGCTCATTTCTCTACCAGATGTAACAGGAGTCCCTCTAGCAATATCAGGCAAATAAGATGCTACTGGCAAGTGGAATTGATCTGGAGCCCTGTCGGAAATCAGTGACCAGGAGAGGCCATTTCCTTCCCTGCTAGCCCTGAGGCTCCTCTTTCCACTATAAATCCTGAGGTTGCTGGAAGGCAAAGTTAGTATGAGAAAGCCTGCTCAGTAAACGTCTTTGTCCTTGTAGGAGGAGATCCTTTTAACACCAAGACACCAAGCTGACAGACTGAAAAGGCACATAGTTCAGAAAGCCTTTTTCTCTCTTAGGGCCTGAGACTCTCAACCTTCCACACCCAGAGACAACAGGCCAGGCAGTCAAGGGAACCAGACATAGTAAGCAGCCTGGTCTAGGAAGTCTCTTAGCTCCTGCAGGCTTGAGACCATCTTCTCCCTGCCAAACATTGTTGGAGGGAAATGGTAGAGGAATCCTACGACAGTTCTCTTCACCAAGAGACTCCCAGAGACTGACCTGGGAAAACAACTTCCACCTTCTCTCCAGCTTCTGTAGAGACCAACCAGAGTTCTGGGAGCACCAGATAGTCAACCAGATGAAAATTGCACTTGTAGGTTCAGAAAATTAAACTGCCACTGGAACTACAGCTAACAAAAGTGGGCTGGAATCTGGTGCTAACCTAAACAAGGTGACTGCTGCTAAAACAAACAAACAAACAGACAAACAAACAAAGACTCAGAGTCTCCTAACATAATAGATAAAATCCCAGAATACAATTTTTAAGGCACCCATAATACCAAGAGCCAAGCAAATCACAACTTCAAAGAGAAAAGACATCTGATACCTAGAAGAACCAGATGTTGGAATTATCTAACAAGGATTTAAAGTAGCTGACATAAAAATGCTTCAATAATCAATGACAAATTCTCTTAAAACAAAAGAAACAGTATGAAATATAAGCGATAAAAAGGAAATTACAAAAAAACTGATGGAAATTATAGAACTGAATATAAAATAACACATTTTTTAAAACTTGTAGACTGGTTCAGTGGTAGAATGGAGATACCAGAGTACAGAATTAGATGAATGAATAAAAGAGGTCCCCTATGGCATATTAGAAACTGGGCTGCACAGCAGAAGGTGAGGAGCAGGTAGACAAGCAAGCAAAACTTCTTCATCTGTGTTTATATCTGCTCCCCATCTCTCATATTGCCCCCTGAGCTTGGCCTCCTGTCAGATCAGACATTAGATTCTTATAGAAGCGCAAACCTTATTATGAACTGAACACGTGAGGGATCTATGTGGCACACTCCTTATTAGAATCTAATGCCTAATGATCTGAGGTGGAGCTGAGGCGATGATGCTAGTGCCAGGGAGTGGCTGTAAATACAGATTAACATTAGCAGTGAGATTTGACCATACAAAGACCATAATAAATCAATTGCTTGCAGACTTAATATCAAAACCCTATCAGTGACTGGCAAGTGGGTTGATGTACTTCAATTGTACACTGCATCTGGTGGCAGACTTTAAGTCAGAATCTGACACTTATTTCAGTCCATGTGTGGCCAGCCCATTATTTTATTTACCGTTTCCATCTGCTCCTTTAAAAAAGTGGTGAGTTGTATAATTTATTTCATTATATATTGCAATTGAATAATAATAGAAATAAAGTGCACAATAAATGTTATGTGCTTGAATCATCCCTAAACCATTCCTCCTGCCCCTGGTCTGTGGAAAAACTGTCTTCCACAAAACTGGTCCCTGATGCCAAAAAGGTTGGAGACCACTGAATTAGAGGGCAGAACAATAGAATCTACTCAATCTAAACAAGAGAGAAAAAATAGACTGGAAAAAGAATGAACAATGCCTCAAAGACCTGTGTAACAATAATGAAAGAGCCAGAATTTGTATCATTAGAGTGCAAGAAGAAAAGAGAGTGGACCTGAAAGAGTATTTGAAGACATAATGGCTGAAAACTTGCCAACTTTGGTGAAAGACACAAAGTTACACATCCGGGAAGCTATGCAAACCTGAAACAGGATAAACTCAAAGAAATCTATGCCAAGAAACCATACTTAAATGTTGAAGACTAAACATTAAAAAAAACACACCTTGAAAACAACCAGAGAAAAGCAACACATTACATATAAGGAAACACCAGTTTAAATGACAGAGTTCAGAAGAAAGTGCCAAATATTTTCCAACTTCTGAAAGAAAGGAAATGTCAACCATAAATTTTATGTTAGCAAAACTACCTTTCAAGAATAAAGAGGAAATAAAAACATTCTCAGATGTAGAAAAACTATAAGAATTTGATACTAGCAGACATATCTATAAAGACCAGCCAAAGAGAATTCTTCAAACAGAGAGAAAATGATAAAACAAGAAAATGTGGAGCAACAGGAAGGAAGAAGGAATGGCACAAAAATGGTTACATAGACTATCTTATTTTCTTGGGAGATTTATAAATCATATTTACGACAAATAATGATAAAAACAAAAAAATGTATCAACATCTGATACTCAAGACAGTGGGAAGATAAAGAGAACTAAATGGAAGTGAAGATTTCACATTTTATTTAAAATGTGAGAAATGGTAAGATGATGATACCAGTACACTGTTATAAGTCACATATATGGCCATCACCTTAATAGACTCTGATGTGGCCATTGTGCTCTTTGAGCTATGGCTGCTGCCATGTTTCCTAAGCTTTGTCCCCCCCTCCCTTGGGGAGGTGAATCTCCTCTCTCTCTCTCCCTCTCTCTTTTTCTTTCTCTCTTTCTCTCTCTCTCTCTCCCTAACTTACTTTCTAAAGAAACTAAATTTTCTAAGCTAAAAAAAGTCACATATGTATCTTTTAATTCCCAGAGAAACCACTATGAAAACTATACAAAGATATACTAAAAGTCACTGTAAATGACTCGAGATCAAAGCCTAGTAAATGTTTAACTAACACACAGAACATAAGAAAAGAAAAACAAGAACCTGAAGAAACAAATAGAAAAAAAAAGGCAGACCTAAGGGCTAACATATCATAAATTATTATAAGTATAAATGGTCTAAGTACACTGATCAAAAGACAGAGTCTGCCAGAGTGAACGAAAAAAAAAAGAAGAAGAAAGATAGAATAAAAGCATCCTATTATGTGCAGTTGAAAAGAAACTCAAAATTCAAAGTTTCATGGCATAAGTTGAAACTAATAGGATTAAAAAATCATGCAAATATTAATTCTAAAAAAGCAGAAATGGTTATATCAACATCTCACAAGATAGCTTTTTTTTTTTTTAACTTGGAGTCTCACTCTGTTACCTAGACTGGAATGCAGTGGCACGCTTCCGGCCACCAAAGCCTCGACCTGCTGGGCTTCAGCGATCCTTCCGAGTAGCTGGAACTACCAGCGTGTGCTACCATGCCTGGCTAATTTTTGATTTATTGTAGAAAGGAGTTCTCGCCAAGTTGCCCAGGTGGGTCTTGAACCTGTGGGCTCAGGCAGTCCACTCGCCTCAGCCTCCCAAAGTGCTGGGATTATAGGCTGAGTCACCAAGCATGGCCACAAAATAGCTTTTAGAGAAAAAGAAAAAACTAGAGACAAAGAGCAACATCACATAATGGTAAATGGTCAATCTACCACCAGGAAGACCTGACAATCACAAATGTGTATGCCTTGAAAAACAAAGCCCCAATATATATATAAAACAAAAACTGACAGAGCCAATAGTTGGGTACTTTAACATAAAATCAGTAAGAACATGAAAAATCTGAACAACTCAGTTAATCAACAGGATCCAACTGATATGTATGGAGCACTTCACCCAGCAATAGCAGCATACACTTTTTTTTCAGGGACCATAAAATGGTTACCAAGATACACAATATGCTGTTTTACAAAGCAAATTTCAAGGTCAGATGTGGTGACTCAAGCGTGTAATCCCAGTACTTTGGTAGGCCAAGGCAGAAGGAACTAAGCCCAGGAGGTTGAGACCTACCTGGGCAACTTGGCGAGACCTCCTCTCCACAATAAATCAAAAATTAGCCAGGGTGACATTGTGAGACCTCATCTCTATAATAAATTAAAAAATTAGATGAGTATGATCCCAGCTACTTGAGAGGCTGAGGTGGAAGGATCGCCTGAGCCCAGCAGGTAGAGGCTGCAGTAGCCATGATTGTGCCACTGCATTCCAGCCTGGGTGACAGAGTGAGATTCTGATGCAAAAAAAAACAAAACAAAACACACAAACTTCAACAAATTTAAAAGAAATAAAATTATACAGAGAGTATGTTGTCTGATGATAATGAAACCAAAACTAGAAATATATAACAGAAAGGCAACAGAAAAATATCTCAACATAAAAATTAAGCAATGCATTTCTAAATTATTACATCAGTCGAAGAAGAAGTCTCAAAGGCAATGAAAAATATATATAACTGAATAAAAATGAAAACACAACAAAGCAAAACATGTGTGATGCAGCCAAAACAGTACTGACAGGGAAATTCACAGCACTAAAGTGCTCAAATTAGAAATGAAGAAGCTGGGCTCAGTGGCTCAGCCTGTAATCTCGTGCCTTGGGAGGCTGAGGTGAGTGGATTGCCTGAGCCCGCGGGTTCGAGACCTGCCTGGACAACTTGGTGAGACCTCATCTCTACAATAAGTCAAAAAATTAGCCAGGTGTGGTTGTGCGTGCCTGTAGTTCCGCTGAGGCGGAAGGATCGCCAGAGCCCAGCAGGTCGAGGCTGCAGTGGCCGAGAGCAGCCACTGCACTCCAGTCTGGGTGGAGTGAGACTCCAACTCAAAAAAAAAAAATGAAGAAAAGATCATATTCAAGTTCACATCTCAAGAAAATAGAAAAACAAAAGCAAATAAGTCCAAACAAGTAAAAGAAAGGAAATAATAAAAACAAAAGCAGAAATGGATGAAACTAAAATGAAAAACACTAGAGAACATCAATAAAATAAAAAGCTGGTTCTTAAAGATATTAATAAAATAAATATACTCTCAGCAATACTAAAATATATATATTACACTTTTTTATATAAGATATATATTATATATAAATATAAGAGACACAAATCATTACTATCAGAAAAAAATAGAAAATATCTCTATATTTCTGTAGTCACTGGAAAGACAATAAAGTAATACTACAAACACTTTTACACTCATAAATATGATGACTTACAAGAAATGAACAAATTTTTCAAAAACTACACACTACCAAAACATGTAAAAGGTAAAAAGATTCTTTACCATGACTAAATTGGACATACTCAAGAATGTTTAACATTATAAAATCAACTAATGATATCCACCATATCAATAAGCTGAAGAAGAAAGGTCATATGACCATACCAATTGGTGGAGTTGCTAATAGTATCTGCCTCAATTAGATAATTTTAAAAACGAAATAAGCTTATGAATGTGTCTGGCATATAGTAAGGGCTTGATAAGTATATGTTAGCTATTCTTGTTTGTCCTTTGGTACAACTCCGATATGGACCTGATTTTCTCCTGGGAGAGGGAGGTTTGATTAAAAAGATATATTCAGAAGATGCTTTATGCAGAAATCTCTGACTAGGGAAAGGGAAAGCTACCACCAAACTCCCAACTCTCACCACTTTCTGAAGAATTCAGAGAGCACACAGAACAATCTGGTCCACCAATGGCACATAAGTGAGATGCACAGTGATAGAATCTAGTGTGAAAAACCCTGAGATTCACCACAGCAGAGGGCGGTTTGTGCAGACTTAGAAGCAATTTGGCTCAGTCATTTAACACCAGCCATCTTCTTAGGGACAACACCTTATCAATTGTTGTAAGGCAAATTTTGGAGCCTTGGAGAAAGATCTCAGAAGAAGCTAGAACAGTTCAAAAAAAGAATAAAAATACAAAGTATACATAGGCCTTCTAGGGATGTGCTAAAACGACATTTCAGACACCCCCAGGAAGTTTTAGAAATTAGTTTAGGGGATGTGTAGCTGGTGGTAAGAACTGGAGACAGATATAAGTGATTTATTTTTATAAATACAGACCCATTTTTGTACTAAGCCTAACTGGCCTGCAGAACTGCTGGTGACACTTGAATTTTGTAATGCAGAACTGTGTAGTAAAAACAAACTTTTCCTTTGCTCTCACACGACAACAATCAACACAGAAGACTTCTGTGACCAAATGTGTGGGGATTCCTCTCCACCAACAAGCAAACAATCAGTTCTACAGTGTGCACCACCTGGATGCCCTCCAATCCAATTCAATTCTGATGCTATCTACTTGGAGATAGTATCATATTCTACAGGCTGAGGGCTCAGTTCCACAAGACTGCCCTCACTGCAGATGTAGTTGCAAGTCTGGGCCTCAGGAACTTCTGACCGACTAGTTTTAATTTGCTAGAGTGGTCCACAAACTCAGGGAAACACATAATTAGTTTTATTGATTTATTGTAAAAAATATTATACACTATTTAAATAAACAGTCAGATGAAGAGATACATAGGGCAAAGTTAGTATGGGAGCACAGGAGCTTTTGTTCCAATGGAGTTGGGGTGTGTCACCTTCCTGAAACTCAGAAGAAATCTTTCTCACTTTCCTACAAGCCTCCATGAGCTTAGCTGTCCAGAAGCTACCTCATTCTCTTGAGGATTTCGAGGAGATTTTATTAGATGGGCATAATTAAAGCATGAACAACTATGTAGAAATGTGATTGGACAAAGAGGGTATGGTCTAATACTAATAGATGGAGTGAGAAAATCCAACAAGGTCTGTCTGTTCAGATTCTTCTTGGCCTTTCTAAGCAGCACTTCTTCCTCATGGGACAGGGCCCCGTCTGAGATGGGGATCTTATGACTTACAATCAGACAAGGTAGGTTAGATAATTTCTTCATGGCCAGTTTCAAGACAGAAAATCTGGCGAAGATTAAAGTATATATTTAGTTTCTATAATCTGCCTCAGGAAGAAAAAGGAGCAGATTATCTTATTTTGTATTCTGCAACTGTTCTGAATTTGTCTATTAATTCTAATAGTTTTTGTGAGGCATTCTTACTATTTTATGTATACAAGATAATCCTCATCTGCAAATGGAAATATTTATACTTCTTTTTCAATCTAGATGTATTTTAAATCTTTTTTTTTTCTTTTTTTTCTGCCTAATTGCCTTGGTAAGAACCTCTAGTACGATATTATAGCAGTAGTCAGAGCAAATATCCTTGTTTTACTTCTGATCTTAGGGAAAATCATCTAGTCTTTCAACATTAAGTATGATGCTTTACATAGACACTCTATCAGAAGGAGGAACCACCCTTCTATACCCAGTTTGTTGAGTAATGTTTTTTAAATCATGAAGAGGGTTTTAAGTTTGTCAGATTAATTTTCTGTGTTTGTTGACATAAATCATTTGGCTTTTTGCCCTTTATTATTTTGATATGAAGCATTACATGAATTGATTTTCATATGTTAAAGATACCTTGGATTTTACGGATAAATCTCACTTGATCATGTTTTATAATTCTTTTTATATATTTATATTTTGCTGGATTTGATTAGCCAGTATTAAGAATTGTTGTGCCTATATTCATAAGCTATGTTGGTATATAGTTTTCTTTTCTTTTTGACTTTGTCTCATTCTAATCTCAAGATAATAGTGGCCTCATAGAATGAGTTAAAAAGCATATTCTTTTTTCTATATTTTGGTAGCACTAGTGAAAAATTGTTATTCTTATTTAGATATTTAGTAAAATACCCCAGTGAAGACATTTGGTTTGGTACTTGGCTTTTCTTTGGGGGAAGTTCATTATTTACTAATTCCATCTTTTTACATGTTAATGTGCTATCATAGATTCCATTTTTTCTTGGGTTATTTTCAATAGTGTGGATTTACTATTCTATTAAGATTATCTAATCTGTTGGCATAGAATTATCACAGTATAATAGTTATAATTTTAAAGACATTCTGTAAGACTGATAGCAATGGGTTCTCTTTTTTATGTCTGATGTTGGTAATCTGAGTCTTCTTTCTTGTGGTCAATATAACTAAAGTTTCTCAATTTTACTGATCTTCCAAACAATCAATTTTTTATTCCATTGATTTTCTTTGATACTTTTCAATTGCCTATTTTATTTATTTTCATTCTAATCTTTATTATTTTCTTTCTTCTGCTTTTTAAGGTTTAGTTTACTCTTCTAATTTTTTAAGGTGGAAGATCAAGTTACTGGTTTGCGATTTCTAAGGTTTGTTTCAACTTCCTCTCACCAGTTTTGGTATACTGTTCTTTCATTTTCAGTCATCTCAACTTATTTTCTAATTTCCCTCTAATTCCTCCATTGATTTTTTAGGAGAGTACATTTTAACTGCGACATTACTGTGAATTTACCAAATTTCCTTCTGCTATTGATTTCTAGTTTTATTCCATTGAGATTGTAGAACCTACTTTGTATAGGTTCACCCTTTAGCAATTGAAGCTTTTTTATAGCCCAACACATATCCTGAGACTATTTCATGTGCATAAGAGAAAAATGTATATTCTGTTATTCTTGGGTGGACTTGTCTATAGATATTTTTGTTGCATCTAGCTAGTTTACAGTGTTGTTAAAGTCATCTATTTCCTTGTTAATCTATTTGCAGTATCCATTATTGAAAGTGGGGTGCCAATATCTCTAACTATAATTATTGGATTGTCCATTTCTCCCTTCAGGTTTTTTAGGTTTTGCTTTATATGTTTGAGGGTTCTGTTGTTAGGAGCATATATGTTTATAATTTTTATATCTTCCTGATGAGTTGACACTTTTATAATTACAAAATGTCCTTTGTCTTCAGTAAAAATTTTTGCATTTCAAAGTTTATTTGGTCTATTATTAGTGTAGCCACTCTAGTTCTCTTTTGTTTACTGTTTGCATGGCATTATATTTCTTAGATTTTGTTTTTCAAACTTTTATTTGTCATTGAACCTAAAGCATGCCTCTTCTAGACAACATACAATTGATTTATGTGTTTTTCAAAAATCTATTTTGTCAATCTCTATCTGTTAATTGGAATGTTCAAACCATTTATGTGTATGCAATTAGCTATATATTAGGATGTACAAGTCATTTTACTGCTTGTGTTAGGTCTTTTTTGCTTTCTTGTTTCTCTATTCCTCTATTACAATTTTTTGTGTTGAAAAGTTTTTTTGTTAGGTCATTTTAGGTATCTTATATTTTACTTTACTGTATTACATTGAGTTTTTGTTTGTTTGTTTGTTTGTTTAATGGTTGTCTTGGGGATTAAAATTATCATGCTAATTAAAATAATATAGTTTGAGTTTGGGAAGATGAAATAGCTCTGAGATGAATGATAGTAATAACTGCACATCAATACCAATGTACTTAATGCCACTGAATGTAATGAATTTTAACTAATATGATATGGCAACTCTACAAATGAGATCACAATGCCTCTCCTTGTGTTTGTTGTTGCCCTTTGCTATTGTTTATGCTGCTTGCTTATCTAGTGATTTTTTAATAAAATCTACATTCCATGTAGAGACTGAAATCTCTACTTGATTAAAATATTGGTCAACTAAAGGTTGAATGTAGATTTCTTTAAATGCCTTGACTCAAGTAAGTCTTCTACCCACTGCCAAAATATGTTGGGGCATTCATTCAAAGCTCTAGCAGTTACAGACTCTTCCTTGGCCTTCATTTCATGATTGCACAGCACATCAAGGTCAGCCAGAGGTAAGAGTATAAGTCCTTTTCAGGTCTTTCTTGAGCACATAAACAGCCCTGACCAAGTGCATGAACTTCTAGATTCTCAGAAATATGTCATAGCTTTTCAAAGTCACTTATGGACTTATCATTTGCCAGACTTTTTTGTAAATTTTTTGACTAGTTATGTAATTTCTCCAACTATTTTTCTTATTATAGGTGGCTTGGGTGTTTATTGCAATTACTCTTTTTCCAACAAATGACCTAGGGATAAGATTCTACTCACTGAACAAGCCCTGGGTCAGGTCAAGTAAAAATAATCTCTGTTATTTAGACTTTTATGAAACTGCCATATACATCAAATAGTAACAATTTCTTTGAGAATAGAGCTTTTTGGGTTGCTTCAAAACCATTCCTTCCCCTTCATGTCTGCTTAGCTCTTGTCTTTTACATCTACCATGATCCACAGTCTTGTTTTTCAAGGACACTATGAACCTGAATATACAAGGAGGGGAATAAGGAAAATTAAAATGTCCCAAAGTTTGATATTTTTATTGAAATTTAGCCTTTTTTTCCTTGAGTAAATGCTTCTTTTAAGCATTTGGTTGCTTTTCAAAGTTCTGAAAAAGTTAATTTTGTCATAATCTGCCAGTATTCTAGTTGATTTTAGGAGAAACATATTTTATGAGATTCTTACTCCACCTTTCTGGACATACTTCTCATGAAGGATTTTAATAAAATTATTAATCCACCAGGAGATATCACAATTATTTTTTTATGTAGCTAATATGAATTTCAAAAATACATGAAGCAAATTTAAAAGTCTTAAAAGACACATATACAAATTCACAATAATGGTTGAGTTTTCTTAACACTGTACTCTCAGTAATTGATAAAAACAAATAGACAAAAATATCTTTAAGGATATTTTGAACAACTTGAGAAGCAAAATCAATATGCTCGATTTAGTGGACTTTCCTAAGATAATGTATCCAACAATTACAGAATACATATGTTTTTAAAGTGTGGATGGGACATTCATTAAGAGAGATTATTTGTTGGGTCACAAGTAAAAATAAATTTATAAGACCTGAAATAATAAAATTATCTGACTATAGAAGAATTAAATTAGATAGAAAAAAATCCCAATACTTGATAATTAAAAAATACACTTCTAAATAGCTCAAATATTAAAAAAGAAATGCCAAGGGAAATTAGAAAATTTTTGATTTTTATAACAAAAAGTAAAACCTATTAAGATTTGTGGGATGTCACAAAAACAGTGACTAGAGGGAAATTTATAACTGTAAATGCCTATATTAGAAAGGAAAAAAGATACAAAGCCAATTATCTAAACTTCTACTTTAACAAGCTAGAAAGAGAAGAGTGAAATAAAGTCAAAGTGTTAGAAGAAAGAAAATAGCAAGGTTGGGCTCACTTTGGGAGGCCGAGGTGAGTGGATTGCCTGAGCCCTTGGGTTCAAGACCAGCCCGGGCAACTTGGCGAGATCTCGTCTCTACAATACATCAAAAATTAGCTGGGCATGGTAGTGTGCACCTGTATCTCCAGCTACTTGGAAGGCTGAGGCGGAAGGATCACTGGAGCCCAGCAGGTCGATGCTGGGGTGGCCGTGAGTATGGCACTGCACTCAAGCCTGGATGATGAAGTGAGACTCTAACTCAAAGAAAAAGGAAAGGAAAAGAAAAGAAAATAACAAAAGGCAAAAATCAATGAAATAAAAAACAAAGATTCTGTAGAGAATATTAACAAAACCAATTAATACATTCCTGAAAAGACTGGGAAGAAAGAGAAAACACAAATTATTAATATCAATATCAGTTATAACTATAAATCTTTAAAAAGAATTTAAAAAGGAACTGAATACATAACAGTATACCACTAAATTTGACAATTTGATAAAATGGACACGTTTTGTAAAAAAAAAAATACAACTGAGAAATCTGAATATATATATATGAATGCTTGAATTCATCATCAGAAAATTTATCACAAAGAAATCTCTGAGTCTTTTTTCTGCTGAGTGAGGACATAACAAGAAGTTAGCAGTTTCTCTACTCCTCTATTAACACCTGGAAGAGAGCCTCACAAGAACCCGACTATGCTGGCACCCTAATCTTGGACTTCCAGGCTCCAGAACTGTGAGGATTACATTTCTGTTGTCTATAAACTGCCCAGACTATGGCAGTTTACTGTAGAAAAATCGCTAAACAAGCAGCCCAAGCTGACAAAGACAGATGTGTGCTTCCACTGTCCTTTAGATGCATAGCACTTTATGAACATTCTTGTATATGTTTTACGAGCGTTTCTGTTTCTTCAGTGTTTCTAATTTTTTTACTTCAACCTTCAGTAATAAATGCATTTTACTTTGCTATGCTCTCCCAAAAGAAATCTCTGAGCCCAGGTATATTTACTGATAAATTATATCAAATATTTTTTCAAAATGCCAATATCACACAATTTTGTTTTAGAAAATCAATGACAAAACACTTCCCAAGTAACTGAAGTCAGTGAAATCCTGAAAACAAAACTAAACACAGATATCACAAGAAAAAGAAACTATAATGTCCCTTAAGAGCATAGATACAAAATTATTAGCAAAAAATTAATCCAACAGTGTACAAAAAAACTCATTATGATCAAGTAATTTTTATCCCAGAATTGTGTGTTGGATTAACATTTAAAAATCAATTGGTGTAATTAATCTCATTAACAAAACAAAATAAAACCATAATTATTCCAATAGATGCAGAAACAACATGACAAAATTTAGCATTTAGTTATAGTTTAGAAAATGGACTCTCAACAAACTAAAAACAAAAAAAATTTATCAATATAAAAGAGTGCTGACCATATGCAGTGGCTCATGCCTATAATCCTAGCATTTTGGGACAGGAGGTGGGATAATCACTTGATCTCAGGAATTTGAGACTAGCCTGGGCAACATAGTAAGACCTCTTTTCTACAAAAAAACAAAAACAAAAAAAACTAGTGCGGTGTGGTGGCACGTCCCTATAGTCCCAACTACTTGGAAAGCTAACACAGGAGGATCACTTGAGCCCGGGAGTTGGAGGCTCCAGTGAATCATGAGCATGCGATTATACTTGAGCCTGGGCGTCAGAGTGAGATCTTGTTTCAAAAAAAGGGGGGAGGGGGGACTAACATGATAATTGTGAAATATATCTGTTCTCACCACTTCTATTAACTTTACTCCAAAGGTCCTATACAGTGGAATAAGGCAATTCAAATAAATGCCTAGAAAAATAATACAAAAGGAAGGAAATTGGGATAGTATATTATTATTCCTAGTAGGTAGTAAATATATATTGTTTATATAACTATTGTACATAATTAGGTATAGTCTTTATGAAAGATAATTTGGCAATATGCACAAAAGTTTAGATAGTAAATGTTATTTGACTTAGCAATTCCACTTCTAAAAGTTTATCTAAAGATATATTCAGCATATTTATAGAATAATGTGTGTACAAGAATATCAATGCAGTCTGTATTTCTCTCTCTATTTATCTTCTAAATCTGGCAAACATTTTAAAACAGTTTAATATTCATTGCCATGGTAGTGACTAAAAGATACTATGAGATGCTCTATGGCTGTATACAAAGTAATAGACACATCAATATGTTCTGATATGGAACAGTCTGCAAGTTATTTTTTTATAATTAAAAAAAAACAGTTGTAAAACAGTGAATAGATTTGGGCTCACTCCTCATAAGTTATGCACATCTAGTTCAGTTTCACTAAGTATAGTCCAAGGATTGCCTGTAGTAGGACCCTCTGGGGTCTCTGCTAGAAACACCTATTCCCCATTCATCCCTACCCCTGCATACCAACAATATATTGTCATGCACACCGAATATTTGCAAGCTCATGAATGAATGAATGCACATTTGCAATCCATGTTATTCCTCCTCCCTCACTGATCTAAAACGCCTCACTTTTCATAATCAACCAAGAACTATGCTTTCTATGCTTCATAGTTAATGACAATCAACACTATGCACAGGCAGTGTAAGCCATTGGCCAAGGGTGGAGATACAAATGCTTCTTGTATTTCTGGCTCTGTGACATGGGGATGTGTGTAACCTCTATATCCTCCGTGAAATTTCTTCTTCTGTGCTTTGATTTGTACCATCTGCTCAATAGGTGAAATAATACCACAGGGAGAAAGTATAGAGCTCAATGAGAAATTTTCTTAGAACCCTGGGTTCAAAGTAATGGGCTAAAAATTTTCTAAAGCATTAACATGATTCAGAAATGCTCTTTAAATAAATAAATTGCCACTTATCAGTTTGTAGTGCTGATTAATCTACAATTTTAATTTAATTTAGCTTTCCTTATTGCCTGGGGTTTTGCTGTGAAGCATAAGTGAATGATTCTCTCTGCATTGAAAACTCACCCATATTCCTTCCAATTAAACTACGTCTGGAAATATTTACTAGACACTAATTTTAGGTGATACTGTGCTTAGTATCATAGGAATGCCAAGGTAAATAAGGAAGACATAGACTCAGTTTATAAAATACTCCTAAGGGGAGAAAAATAATTGTATAAGTGAATGCCATGTCTGACATAGCTGTAAGAGCTGTCAGAAAGGTACAGAACCCCATCTGTTGAA
>CAUYQG010069541.1:0-10287 GCA_963574415.1 Tarsius wallacei
GGCTCAGCCTGTAATCCCGCGCCTTGGGAGGCTGAGGTGAGTGGATTGCCTGAGCCCGCGGGTTCGAGACCCACCTGGGCAACTTGGCGAGACCTCATCTGTACAATAAATCAAAAATTAGCTGGGCGTGGTAGTGCACGCCTGTAGTTCCGGCTACTTGGAAGGCTGAGGTGGAAGGGTCGCCGGAGCCCAGCAGGTCGAGGCTGCGGTGGCCGGGAGCGGCCACTGCACTCCAGTCTGGGCGACGGAGTGAGACTCCAACTCAAAAAAAAAAAAAAAAATTATTTCTACAAATGGGGTTCAGCTACCCCAAACTGCAGCATCATGGCACTTGAGTAAACCACAGAAGCAAGGAGGTCTCTCAACTTCCCCCTACCCTTCTCCCTTAGAGTGATCATAAGACCCTAACTTGAAAGTGGCTTTATACACCTGGGAGAAAGAATCAAAGACAGGCCAAGAAAAACCTGAGCAAACAAATCTTGCTTGGTTTCCCCCAGTTTATTATCATTAGATCACACCCTTTTGTCCTCCAATCATATTTCTCCATGACTGTCTCTTCATCAAACCTAACCCCAAAATACACAGATTTACCCATTTCTTCACACCCTCATTTGCTGATGAAGGCCCCTGTGTCATATGAAACTTATATTAAATAAAATTGTATGCTTTTCTCTTGTTAATCCATCTTTTGTTATAAGGGCCTCAAACATGAACCCAAGATACAGAGAAAAGATATTTTCCCTTACAACACCAATTTATGCTTTAAAAAAATACAAGAAATTGTGCTTCAATGTAACAAAGCAAAAATTTAAAAATAGTAGATATGGAATCTAGTAAGTAAAGGATTCTGCATAATGAAGTGGCAAAGGGTGGTGTGAGAATAAGCCCTGTGTAGGATGTCTAGGAAAGAACTGGCCCAATGGGGGGAAGAGGATTCCAGAAATTAGTTAATACAACTCACAGACTATTCTGATGTTTGAGCATCAAAAAATAGCCGGGCTCGGTGGCTCAGCCTGTAATCCCGTGCCTTTGGGAGGCTGAGGTGAGTGGATTGCCTGAGCCCGCGGGTTTGAGACCCGCCTGGGCAAGTGAGACCTCATCTCTACAATAAATCAAAAAATTAGCCGGGCGTGGTAGCGCACGCCTGTAGTTCCAGCTACTTGGAAGGCTGAGGTGGAAGGATCACCGGAGCCCAGTGGGTCGAGGCTGCAGTGGCCGGGAGCGGCCGCTGCACTCCAGTCTGGGTGACAGAGTTATACTCAAACTAAAAAAAAAAACAAAAAAAACATGTAGGATTTAAAAGGTATAGTTTATCTTTGGAAGGGAAATTGACAAATACAGCTAAAACTAATCAATTGAGATTTTAAAAATAAGTTATTCATGTCAAGAAAAGCATTTAGACATATGTATAAGAAAAAATATTTATTAACAGGCTTCTTGACTAATCAGATAGTACATAAAATTACATAAAATTGTAAAATGTAAACTGCACAGTTTACACAAATATTGTTGTATAACAATATTGGGAGAGATTCAATAAAGGAGATTAATTCTCGACTACTATATTAAGTGATGTCTCATGTTGTTAACCAAGAAATAGCTTTTTTTGTTAAGCTTATTTAGCTACAAAAGGGTATTTGCCTGAAAATAAGACTTTATTTTGATATGGGATTACCATTAATGGGTATGGATTAAGGAAGGATTGGGCAAAGGATTACCCTTTTTCATTATAAAACTTTAGCCGTATTTGATTTTTAAATTTATACATATAGTTTTTTATGACTTACATTAAAATAGAGTTAGTAAAAAATATGGTCAGTACCTTATTCATATCAGAGGCTTCTCCCTTCACAAATAACATCTGACAGAGACATATTTATTGTTTCAAGGACTTAGTCAAGGTCAAGGGTACAAATGGACTTCTTCACTGAGGTGGCAGCATCTGGTAGAAACACAGGGCTGGCATTTTGTCACCTTCACATATGTGCCAATGCCAGTCCTAGCTGTACTTTCCCATCCAATAAATTCCTGGTTGAAGAAACTTGTATCTGTGTTTTAAATGCAATTAAAACAAAGCGAAACAAGATTTACATTTTTTATTGGGCATTCTCTCAAAACCAGATAGTTGATCTGCCAAATTTGAATAAATCAACCTTGAAGAAATGGAAAAGCAAAGATGCTAAGATATACAGAGGGTCTATTTTTCTTCATATATTTTCTTCTTCAGTCCTCATCAGAAATGTCTTAGGATCTCTTCCACAGAAGATCCTACTGTCTCCAGAGCCTGGGTTTTCATCCAGTGAGAGATTGTCTTTCTATATCCTCCCCACAAAATATTCTCAGGGGCTAGGTTCTCTTTTCTTGCCCCCAACCCCCAGGGGACGGGAGAGGGATTAAACTGAACAGCAGCTGCTGAAATGTGCTTTGGGTTTTTTTTAAGACTATGTCCCTTCACCTATGTAGTCACACTGACACCACTACCTTGTCTGATTTAGCAAGTCAGTCAAATTCCACGGGCATATTTCAATGTTGTACATGTGTGTGTGAGAGAGTGTGTGTGTATAGCAATGTGACCTAGTGACTTTGCTCACTGGAAGACATCACTAATGTTCCACATACCCATGATGTGCTCCAGCGAGTCTTTTTCTTCTAAAATTTCATTTGACCCATCTTGGCTTTGACCTTGAAAGCTGCAGTCTCTTCTGGTTATCCATCCTTTGCTAAAGAAGAAAAGCTTCCAAGCATAGAATTTTGTACACCATTTAAAAATATATCCAAAATAGGCACTCGTTAGGGTTTGGTATCATTGCACTCACTTTAATTAGTTCTAATTAGTCCCTCCACATAGACAAATATTAAAGCAAAGAAAATGGATATTTTAATCTCAAAAAGCAAGCTTTCTAAAGACTCGGCAGTCCTTATCATTCCATGGAAGAGTTTTTAATTATAATCATTCAGAGTGCTTGTTTAAAGTAGACTATGGAATTCAAAGCAAGTGTTCATAAAAAAACTTCATTAATTGCAATTTTTTTGTGATTTTTATTTTTTTCTCCAAAACACACACACACACACACACACACAGTCCCACACACAAGCTTTCCAGAAAGGAACTGTTTAACCTTTCTCATTGTCAGTAAACTCTTCTAAATCCAACACTCAGCAAATCAGTTCAAATTTTTTCTACCAAAGAGAATGGGGAAAATGCCAGCATCTGGTAGAACACCTGCATGAATAGATAGAACCTACACATTATCTGGGATTTGTAAGGATTCTGCATCCCCAGGATGAGTCAAATATGGGCCTTTCCTCCGAGGCCTTTATTCTGCCTCAGAACAAACCTCATCCTGTGGTTAACAGTTGAGATAGCACAAATTTTGTTTAACAAATGGAAAGATCAAACAGTGATGAGAACAACAACAAAAATATTTCTTATTTTAACAGCTTTCTCAACTGTGGAAGAACGTCAAACCCTTTCACAGTTCAGCAGAAAAGACCTTTGATGTCTGTGAAAGGCATCAGGTCTGAAACCATGCTGGGGAGATTTTTCAGCTCGTCTCAAAAATGTACTCTCTGCTAACATGGAAGGAGGAAACTCAGCACAGGCATTTATTTTTCTAGAAATCTTAGCACTTCAGAGTGAATGCTCAGGTCAGTCTCTGCAGGCATTGAATAGTGTGACATTTATGCTCCATTTTGTACTTCTAATACTTTCCTTGGTGACCATTACGTTTTGTTTTAATACATTTCCGAAATTGCTTAATGTATGCTAGACCTCTGTGCACCCTTCTCCCCTCATCCCCCCAAGTACACTCATGCTCAGGTTATCTTCTAACTCCTTCTCTTTATGCCGTGAAAATGAGTTTGCTTGAGGAAGCAAGGATGGGAGGGAATAAAGGCGATCAGAGTAAACGTGTCACACTCGAATAAAGGCGATCAGAGTAAACGTGTCACACTCTCAGTCTTCCTCAGCCATTTGTACCTGTGTGTGTGGTGGGTAGCAGCACCGACAAGAGGGAAACTGACTGGGGTAACAGAGTCATCAAGTTAGGTTAAATAGTAACTCTACAAAATACATGGAGCAGATGCTTTAAAAGGTATCCTCTTATGTTTAACGTGCTTAGGGATGCCTTTTATATTAGTTGAAATCTGACAAGGTATGTTAATAACAGAATATATGTTACATGAGATGATGTAAAGACAAGGGGGGGACCGGAAAGAGTCCACATTTTTACAGTCATAGCCTGAAGTAGTCCAGGATGTAGTGATGGTCGACTTATGGCAGATGTGGTGGTGTTCCGTCCCCACACATCTGGCCACCCCACTGTGTCCACGCATACCTCTCTGACTTTCAGCGATCAGCTTTTGAATCTTGGTGGGAAGTTTTCCCCACGGCTGCTAAAACCTGTTGCACCTGAGCAAACGCCCTGGTGGCGGAAGCTTTTAGACAATAAATGACAGATGTGGGTACATCCACATACTTTTGTCTTCTTGCCCCTGTATTCTCCTGACCTCCCCGGATTTTCCAGTAGGATTAAGCATCAGTCACTCCATGAAGTCTCCCATTGTTGTCTCTCTCCTCAGTATCTCCTTCTAGCCTCTGCTGGTGTCTTCGTACCTTCTAAATAAGCTATATGCATTTCATCTTTAATTCTGAGTGAAATGAGGGGCCCCCCGGGGATCAGGGGACAAGCAGAGGGAGTTCGGCAAGACAGGAGTTCTTGTCTGAGAAGAGACCTAGAAAATATCTTCCTTATAGCCCAGGAGATGGGACATTCTCTGTGTGATAACTTCAATAGGGTGGAGAAGACTACAGAAAAGTGGGCATCGTTAAATGATCTTTGCCAACTTGAGAGGGAAGCACCTGGTTTGTGTTTGGGAGGATTTGAGGACAGAGTGTGTAGCCATGTGAGGTAGACGAAAGAGATAAAAGACAGCCCAGCGACCAAGGAGAAGGTTTCAGTCTTCTGCGGGATTAAGACAAATACATGCACCTTGATCCAACACGGAACATGTGGGTGATGAGTGGGAACTGTGGGTTCCTCCACCACGAAACAAGGACACAGCCAGGCCTGGGGGAGCAGAGGCCTTCTGAAGACAACAAAGGACTGAGAGGAATGAGAACCGATCACCAGGCACAGCCATTTGGAGAAGAACTGGGAGACAGCAAAGGAGTAGAGAGTTGGGTTTTGTTTGTTTGTGGTCTGAAATAAGGGACAGACTTTCAGAGATCCGTTGACAGCTACAAGGCGTTTCATCTGACTTGAGGATAGGTGTCTGCGGAGGCATCGCCAAGAGATGGCAGTGAACAGACCATTCTAAATCACAAAAGGGGCCCCATCACAGCTCCTGTGGGCAAGCGGGAGAAGAAAGAAATAAGGAAGAAGAGAAAAACAGTCTCCAAAGAGCCTCGGAAGGGAAGGAGACAGCCAGGAAGGGGCAGGCAGTAGGGACCAAGATGCATTTGTGCTCATTTTCCACTGTAGCCTAGCACTGTTAGGTGTGTTGGTGATTTCGAAAATGTGTATTTCATTTCTTTTACCCTCAATAGACTGAATTTTAGCTTGCAAGCTTGACTGTTTGCCACGCTCTAAATGACAGTAAAATGGATGAATAAATCTGCTGTCTTAGCATCTTCCAAAATTCAGAACTATCCATTTTCCCTCTTTTATCCCTGTCTCCAAAAGCAGCATTGTCTCCATTTTTTAAGCACCTGCAGTCTTTGCTAGTTTAGTCTTTAAATTGTAAGCTCTTTAGTTCTGATATTTTTGTATATATTTATTTGAAAGCATGTATTTTATTTGTTGCAAAGCACCACAGGCATTCATGTAGCTATAAAAGTAATAACACTTAAAATAATAATAATTTTATATTGAATCTCTTGAGTTATATTGTTTTTCTGGCATGAAAGTGGTTCGGTAATGCTCGGTGACTGCTGCACCCTTGAGATCTTCACGAAAATGAGAGGCGGAGATGTGTATTTATGGAGGCAAACCATTGAACATATTTTCAGTAGAGTACTGCTTTCTTTTAAAGAGAGCCTGAGTTTTCAAAAATTGCTAAAGACTGAGTGATATTTCTCAATCTTTGAAATAATGTGTCATACACTAAAGATTTCTTTTCAATAATAGGGATACATATTTTAGAAAAAAGTGCAAAATAGGATTGGGTTCTGCTATGTGGTTTCAGCGTTTTGGTTATGCTATTCTCAATATATGAACAATTCTGTGTACCACTGTGATTTCTGGAGGTGTGGGCATGTAACTGAAATAGCTCAAAGCAGGAAAAGCTGTGTGTGTGTGTGTGTGTGTGTGTGTGTGTGTGTGTGTGTGTGTCTATGTCTGTGCATGTGTCTACATTATTTAAATCACTTTAGCACATAGCCAAGTCAATACAATACAAATTGAGTGATCATATCTGGTACCATTTATCTATGTGATCTTGAACATTAAAACAAAATCTTCATCTTTAAAACAGAAATAATTAGCCATACACGGTGGCTCACGCCTGTAATCCCAGCACTTTGGGAGGCAGAGGCGAGAGGATTGCCAGAACCCAGGGGTTCAAGACCAGCCTGATGAGACCTTGCCTCTGCAATAAATAAATTTTTAAAAAATTAGCTGGGCGTGGTGGTGAATGCCTGTAGTTTCAGCTACTTGGAAGGCTGAGGTGGAAGGATCACCTGAATCCAGCAGGTCGAGGCTGAGGTGGCCATGAGCATGCCACTGCACTCCAGCCTGGGCGACAGAGTGAGACTCCAACTCAAAAAATAAAACAAAACAAAATGAAGGAATAATTTTTTTAAAAAAGGCAGTAGTAGGAAACAGCTGGGGGTGGGGGTGGGGTGGGGTGGGATTGTGGGAATCTGTCAGGGGATGGGGGGCCCACTTCATCAACAAGGGTACCTGCATAACGAACATTTGTATACCTAACCCCAAATTATACCCCACATCTTTAAAATAAAAATGTTTAGAAAAACAACAAATAATTTACCTTAATTTGCTGGACTTTGCTAAGAGTAAATAAAATCTTATGAAGTGTTTAGTACTGTTACTCATGTAGTTAGAATTTAACATATAGCAACTAATCGTGCTTATACTACTGTTACTCAAGAAAGCAAAGATGACCTAAAAAGAAAGACTGAAGGCATCATCTATCTACAGTCTATTCTTTTTGCGATCTCATGTGTCTGTAAAGCTAAAATTCAGATACTGAGCTGACAATCCCGGTGGACTACTAGCGAAACACATGGACAAAAGAGCTTTCAGTGCTTTTATCGAGTGCCTGGGGGTAAATAATTTGCTCATCGTTCTAACAGGATTTGGGTCCTGATTTCTGAATCCTTTACAAGTCACTACAGATACAGAATTGTGCAGGAGCTGGTTTGGGAACACTTGTTCAGCAGTGGGCTATGACAGCTGGCAGTCAGATGATGTGAACAGAGATACAGAAAGTAACAAGGATTCTAAAGGAACAAAATGCCTGACACAGATCTTACCTCACCTTGCAGTTACCCCTACATTAAAATGCTCTTCAATAATGCTGGTCATACTGATGGCCATCAGATATCAGTTAATTTATAAATTCTGTATAGAAGATTTTTCTCCATATAGTAAGCTGTTATACATTATATATGAAAATTTTGTCTATCAAATGTTCTGTTTATTAGCAAAACTAACTCTATAGAATAAGGCATTTTAAGACTTCTACACAGCTGAATCTCACAAAAAATAATTTTGCGTGTCTGTAAAGCTAAAATTTACAGAGGAAGGAAAACAACTAACTTAAACATCGATTATATCCAAGATTCTCCGTCTTTTAAAATATTACATCAAGTAGGATGCTTTTACCTTCAAGTAGAATACCAATAAAAATATGCCTAAAACAACAGGAAAGAGAAATATGGTCTATAATAAAAAGAGCAAAGTAAGAAGCTCCAAAAACTGTTTAATTTAACAGCTACATGACATGGACTGGGTTCTGGCTTGAATTATTTTTTTCGTCCGATTTTCTTAGATTTCTAGAAGATGGCTGCTACAGAAACAAGGTTTCTGCCTTTACCAAACCATGTCCAAGGTAGGAAAGAAAGTGATGCCGTAAGAGGAAATGCCTTGAACACGGTTTCCTTCCTTTCGTTCTCTTTCCCCTTCTCTCTCATTTGGTAAGGAAATCATTCTCAGAACTCCTTAGATCTCACTGTCCACTGTGTGTCAAGGGACAATGTCCAAACTGCAGAGAATGCCAACATCGCACCTGTCTCCTGTCGCCAGCCTTAAAAGGAATGCCAGTAGACTGGTGAAATGAGGCGAAGCTATGGCATTTCACCTAAGTCCCCCTTTATGCCTGCGGTCCTTATATCTGCAGCTATGCTGCAGTGCCCTCAACTAAAGAAAGCTGTTCATCCAATGTGTGCGCCATTGCCAGGCAGCCCATGACCAATATCTAGTCAGGGGAATATAAATGCCCAACCTCATGTCAACATGGGGAACCGCTGAAAAACCCTCCAGCTTCAGAAGGCATTTTGGGGTTGAGTGTGGCACCACCGAGACTGTATTGTAGGCCATCTTCTGCCCATCCTTCCCCCTCCTTTGCTCCCTCATAGATGATGATCCAGAGAGCATTTCTCAATAAACTTCATTCAGAATTTCTATCTGAGAGTCTGCTTGCCAGGAAACAGAACCTGAAAGAGATGGAATGAATGGGAAAGCGTGCCAAGACAGGTACCTAATAATTCTGCTAACTTTGATTTCATTCTCTCAAGAGTCCTATGCGATGACTGTCACTCTTTTTAGAAATAAGAGAACAGAGTACCATACATATTGAAAACCTTGTCTAAGCTCACGTGGCACAAGTCTTTGGCATGCTTTTCTCAAATATAAGGCTTCTTTTGTTGTCACATAAATATTTTATTTTATTTTAATGATTTGACTTAATGATTTTATTTTAATGATTTAAGGGTTTCACTTTGTTGCCCAGACTGGATTGTAATGGCACAATCAAGGCTCACTGTGGCCTCAAACACCTGGGCTCACGTAATCCTCTCTCCTTAATCTCCTGAGTATCTGAGATTACAGGCATACATTACCATGCCCAGCTTTTTTTTTTTTTTTTTTTTGTAGAGATGAAGACTCACTATGTTGCCCAGGCTGGTCTTGAACTTTTGGGCTCAAGCAATCCTCCTGCTTCAGTCTTCCAAAGTGCAGGGATTATAGGTGTAAAACCATACCTGACCAATTTTTTAAAAATTTAAAAATTAATTATAAAAATTGATGCATTGTGGTTTAAGTATCTAATTCAAATGTTTTTGTGTTTTGGAATCAAATAACCAGTAAAAATTAAGTGGGGTGGAATTATCATTTTAGCTGATGCATATATTGATCTATTATCATTGTTTTTGTATTTAATCAAACTTAGTTCTCTGGCTTTCTGCACTGTTGCAATTGTCTATTAAGCCACCATCAGTCTCCAGGACCCCATGATGATTGAGTAAGCTTCTTATTTTGCTGTTAAATCTTGCCTAAGAATTTAACTGCAATTTCTCACTGTAATTTTGGAAAGCTTGATGTTAAATGCTTAAATTTAATCAATATCCTGACCACTCCAGGGTATACATTTTTATTTCTTCTCAGCATTCCTTTAGGGTCTAGGAGGCTATCTTATTTATTTAAAACATCTTTGTTTCAATGTTGCAAATTATCATTGGGGAAATCTGAAAAAAGAAATCAAATATGTATCCCTGAGATTCAAAACCCATTTTGTTAGTAGCATTTTCACTTTTCGGTGATTTGGTTTTATCCCGGTGAGCATGGATGACTGATTTTCTTCATCACTAGTTGAGTTCTTTGATATAGAGCCAGTTATAGTCATTGCACTGAAGTATCTTACAATAAACTTTATTAAAACTCAGAACATTCCACAATCTAAACAGGTGATAGGCCCGTTTAGAAATCATAAGACTAGATGTTTGCTGTGCAATTTGGGAAAAATTAAAAAAAAACTCCTCTGTCTTTTAAATTATTCCACTGCAGAGTGACTTGAAGATCATATATAGAAAACACTCTTTATCTGATAACCACGTATTGAGGCCCAACTATGTGTCAGATCCTGGGATTTTGGGATGGGTGAGCAAGAAGTCCTCCAGGAACTAGCATTATAAAGTGGAAATTTGGCTGTAGCAAACAAAAAATGTAAATGGAAGAATATTTTAACAGTTTGTTACAAATAGTTTATCGTATTAAATCAGAAAGTTTAAATAACCTGATACAAGATCCACATCAACCTTACCGCATA
>CAUYQG010069542.1:0-20248 GCA_963574415.1 Tarsius wallacei
GTCCATAATACTGAGTGACCTCTCACAGAAACAAAAAACTAAGTATCACATGTTCTCACTCATATAGTAGACCTTGATCATCCAACGTATTACCACAAGAAAATGACTGACAGTGGTGGGAAACTATGGGGGGGGAGGAGGAGGGCGATGGGATTAATGGTGGTAAATATCTGTCTGGGGATGGGGAGACACCTCTTATCATCAAGAGTGCCTGAACGAAGCATTTTGGTATGCCTAACCCCTAACTGTACCCCACAATACCATAATAAAAATAAAAAATAAAAAAAAGTAAGGGTAATAGTGTCCCATTTTAATAGAGAATCCCTAAGGTTGGAATGAGGTCTCATTTGTGACCTGGAGCAACTGGGAGGAGCTGCCGGTGTGCTGAGTTGTGGGGAACCCTCTCTGTGTGCTCTGACACTGGAAGCCCAGCCTTTACCCTCCCCACTGCCTCCATGTGTGCCATTGGCTATGGACTGAAATGTATGTTTCAAATTCACCTTGAAGTCATGATTCCAATGAGGTTCAAGGAAATAGGACCTATAATGAGGTAAATGAAGTCATATGTTTGGGAACTGATTCAATAGTATTAGTTCAGTTCAGAATAGAGACCAAAGAGCTGTCCTTTGCCCTCTCTCTCCAACTGTCCACCCAACCCCCTGTGCAAAATACATGTGAAAACAAGGTCACAAGGTAGCATTTGCAAATCATGAAGGTCTTTGTTAGAAAGTGAACCCTGCTGAAATTTGATCAGCTACTCAAATTGTGAAAGTAAATGTCTATTGTTTAAAACACCCAACTTAATGTATTTTGGTGTGGCAATATGAGAAGTCTAATAAACCATCCCACCCTCTCCGAGCAGGACCAGTCATGCAAGGACCCACCTTTGCCTGCTTTCTCCTTCTGCTCTGACTCTCTGGCAAGGAAGGAGAACCTAAGTTTCATCCTCAGTTTCCTTGCATTAAATAGGAACATTCATTTGACGATGGAGTTGAAAACACTTGATGTGTTTTCTGATCAGAATTTTACAAAGCTAAATAAACTACTTGATTGATATTGGAATATTCATGTTTCTTCTGTATGTAACCATCAGAAAAATTGTTATGTGGATTCCATCTCCAGCTTCCTTTTCTGTGTTCAGGAGAGATGGTTGCTGTCACTTGTACGTGTGGCTGGAGTATGAACAACTTCCTAGCCTGGCACTCTCAGAGAGTAGGTCCAGCTCTGAGCTGCTGTTGACTTCACCCGTCCTCTAGACATGATGCATGCCTTAATCTGGAGCAGTAGGTCCAGAGCAAATATCACTCTGGTTATGAGAAGCCAAGCTGCCTTCATGGTGTCCCATTGTCAACAGAGCAGATGTATGATTATGAAAGCTGGAGAGAGATCCCATGTTTATTCAGTCAGAAATGAGGCTGGAATTAGGCTGTGGAGAGATGTCACCCTGTGACTACACAGCCAATGAATCATGTATGCCAATATGTCTGATAGGAGACCCCAGGGAAGAACGTCCCATGCTGAACTTTGGAAACAAAACTCTTGCATTAGGAGCCCCAAATCACTGCCTGTCATCTTCCCAGCTCTGTACTCCCCAGATCATTCAGAATCCTCAACAATGAGTGGGTCACTACTCTGCCCAGCAGTGATGTGGGGGTGGGACCTGAGCTTTCTGACCCTCCAGCTCTTTTGGGGGAAGAGACTATTATGTGATGCCCCTATTGTTGATGCTAAATGTCCATGCTAAGTTTATCAAATAAAATATTATAGATTACATCAGTAACGTTATATTTTTCTATATACATATCATTTTGATTTCTAATACAGATATACCATATATACAGATATATAAATATAATTTCTATACAATATTTTATCCATATTTCACAAATATTGTTTATATATAGTTAATTTGACACCTGTTCTTTTTTTTTTCTTAGGAGACCAGAGTGTGGTGCTGGGTAAAGACTGGGATAGTGACATTTGTTGAAGCTCCGTCTTTGGTTATAGAAGGGTTCTGGACACTCAGAAGCAGTCAGGACAGAATTGAAAACAGCTGGCCCCAGAAGCCCAGGCCCAGCCCTAAGATTCTGGTCTTTCAGAATTTCATCCTGGCTATGGCTCTGGAATCTTGGCACAGCATCTGTGGGTGTGTGAACAGTTTCCTTCTCTGAAGTCCCTGCCAGAGAGCCCTGTGGGCAGGGTCTTTGATTCTTCCCAGGTCCTTAGTCCCATGGCTTAGGACAATAGTTGCTTACAACACAGCCCAAGGCCAGAGGTTCACAGATTTTGAGAAGTGTGAACCTGAACTTAACCCAGGTCTGAGGACCCCATTCCACATTTCTCTTCAATTATTTTAGTACCTGAAAGTCTATACTAGCCTTAAATGTTCAGCTTACATTTCCACCACTGCTCAAGTGAACATTGTCACCTGGGAAATTAGAAATTTGACTTTGTCATCCTCAGGGCCTCTCTTGTGTCAACCCTCAGTTGATAAAGATGCTCCTGGGATCTCTCCTTTCCACCCCACTTAATTTAGACACATAGGGAGATTTTGTTGTTGTTGTGTTTTGTTTTGTTTTTTAAGTTGGAGTCTCTGTCGCCCAGGCCAGAGTGCAGTGGCACACTCATGGCCACTCAGGCATCGACCTCTTGGGCTCAGGTAGTCCTTCTGTCTCAGCCTTACAAGTTGCCGGAACTACAGGTGTCTGCTACCATGATCAGCTAATTTTTTGATTTATTATAGAGAAGAGGTCTTGTCATGTTTCCCAGGCTGGTCTTGAACCCGTGGGCTCAGGCAGTCCTCTCATCTCAGCCTTCCAAAGTGCTGGGATTACAGACATGAACCACCAAGCTCAGCCTTAGATACATAGTGAGATTTAAACATGATGAAGCTCTTGTTCTCCTGGACAGCTTCCGTACCTTTCTCTTTTATTTTTCACCATTGGGCACCAACTCTGACCTTGCAGGAGAAGGATTGTAAGCCTCTTCCAGTCCAGGGTAAGAGGAAGAATTAGGAGCATCTGTGATCTGCTCCACAAAGTGATATCAAAGGAGTGGGCAGGACTTGTGGGAAGAATTTTGGTTATTTATAAATGGGATGAAGGGAGGAGATTTACCTGGAGTTTCCTCCTGGAAGAATTATGGGAGGACATAATGCATAGAGTCTCTGCAGGTGTCTTGAGACTCTGAGGCACTGAATCCAAGTCTAAAAAGCCAAAGTGGTACAGGTGCAAAGCAGAAATATGTTACAGACCTGAGGCCTTTCTGCTTTGCCAAAGCTAATGTACAAACCTTAAATGTTTCAACCTTCAGACTTCCTGTCATTACTTAAGTCATTGCTATGATTTCTTTTAATTACTTCCAGAATAGATAGTCAAAGGAAAAAGCCTCGCTGAGCCTTAGTCCTACTCTTAAGGACAAGACAGGCATTATCACCCTATGTGATGGTTTGTGGGAGTCTGATACATGAAGGGCAGGAACTATAATAAGATATTTTCTTCCCTGAAATCTTGATTGTACTAGGTTTATGGCTAGAGAAATCCAAATCACTGTGAAATGTTTATAAATTCTACTCTCTTTCTGTCTGCGCTTCTTTTTACATCCTAAATGAACAACACCCCTTATTCTCCTTAACTCCTTCCTCCTTTAAGATCATGAAGATAGAATGGTGGTTAGAAACAGTTTTTAAAAAGACAGTAACCTGTGGATTGTATGCATTTCCTCAGCACCAAAATGGTGTTTCCCCATCTTCTCAGTAGTTTTAGATGGGCGCATGCTGTCTCTCCAGCTAGATTCCTGCCAGAAGTTGCATTTTGAGGGTTTAGAAATAAAAGCTTCCAGGCAGTCTATGCTGGATTCCAGGGAGGGAAGCAGGTAGCTGGCTTTGATGCACAGCATGGATGAGGTGATAATGAGTCCTGAGAAAAAGCTGTGGCTATGAGAAGAAAGCATTTGAAAGCATACCTGTGGTCACAGAGTTAGTAGCCTAAGAGTAGGAACCATGCATCCAGGAACAAGGGGCAAACGAGAAGCGCGTTGGTCTTTGGGGTGATGATGGGTGAGTCCACTTGAAGGATGATGGTGGTTTTAAAAGGGTTGGAGAAATGGAAGTGATATAGGGAAAGGGTCAGATTTGGGAGACATTTGGGGTCTAAGATTGTTGGTTTTACTTATCTTCATTACAAAGTGCCTAGTCAATGTGCTGTGCATGCAGCAACAATACATGATTTATGCTCTTGAGCTAAGTAGGAAGAGAGGGGAAGACAGGGAGAGAGTATAAGACTGTTTACTACTATTGATTTTTTATTATTATTTTTACTGAATGGTTCTGTATGCTATCTGATCCTTCTAGTTTCCTCTTAGGCTTCTTGTGAGTAACCAAAATGTTGACTACTGCACATTTCCTTTCCCTGATCATCCCTCCCTTTTGAAAGATGATGGACCAAGTGCTTCACTGCAGTGTCTCAAACTCTTACCCAATGACTTCAGCTTAGTGTTGTCTATTTTGCCTTCATGTTGTTTTCTTGTTTCTTAGTCATCATCTTCGCAATTAAAAAAAACAACAACTTTTTTCTTTGTTTCCTAGCTATTGAAAATGTCATCTTAGTTAATTACATTGATCACCTTCAGAACATTGAACGTACCTGCAAATTTGTGTTAAGATATCCAATGCCTATGTTCATAAAGTTTCACAAAAGCCACACTCTGTCTAGCACAGGTGCCAGTTCCTTTCAGAGTGTATCCTCTACTAGCTGTGAAGAATTACACAGAGCAGGTGTTGTTTGCCTAAACATCACATGGTCAGAAATTGAGGAGGCTGGGCCTCGAACTCAAGTCTGTGTGACCTTAGATATGTTCCTTCCTCATGACCATGCTCATTTCATAGAGGAGCTCACAGACTATAAAACCAGAGAAGAAACAAATAGAGGAGGTTGATATGAAACTACTGCCTTCACCCCTCACCATGCTGACTGTAAACTGAAACTTGGTTTCTTCTGCAGTCTTGCCTGCAAAGCACAATTCTTCAAAGCCTTACAGACTCCACATGTCTTTCTTTCAACTTTTTGCTAGGGAAATGTCTTACATTGTTCTGACAACTTCTCTATCTCACTACCATCCTCAATTCGCTGACGCAGTCCTTGCCTCTCAGATTTGTCCTGTAAATATAATTTGCCTTTCTAATGTGAGAACAAAGGAAAAAAATCCCCCTAACTCTCATGTTCTATGACAGCTGACTCCTGGCTCTCAGATATCAAGACAGTACAAGAGTTCAAAATATTGCCCACCTGAAATATTCTGATGCTTGATCTCCTAACAGAAATATGTACTCCATCCCTGATGAAAATTGACAGCAAGCAACAGCAAGGTGGAACTATTGAAAAACACAGACTAATGGTACTGTGGTCTTTCACATTCTCATTTTCCCCCTTTCTTATGCTACATATAAATAGGTTGGTGGAAGATTTATGGTGGGAAAATGTGCATGAAACCCTTCAGCATATGATGGGGGGCCTCCAAAAAACAGAATTATCTTTTGGAGGGCAGACCCCTTCAGTACACTCAGAATTTGTTCCTCTGAACCAAATTGTCAGCCAAAAGTTTTTTTTTTTTTTTAAATGAGAAAACAGGATTTGTATTGAATAGAAAGAAAAACTCCCACTGGGAGGGGACCTGAGGGGGTTGCCCTCAAACAAAGTTGTTTGTTGTTGTTGTTGTTTAATTATTTGTATTTTTAATTTTTAAATTGTGGGGTACATTGAAGGGTTAGGTATACAAATATTCATCGTACAGGTACCCTTGTTGATGAGGCGGGCCCCCTCCTTCCTCAGGCACATATTGACTACCATTAATCTCACCTCCCTGCCCCCCTTGTCCCCCTCCGTAGTTTCCCACTACTGTCGATTCTTTTCTTATAGTATTACAGTAGTTGTTCAAGGTGCACTTATGAGTGAGAACATGTGATACTCAGATTTTTGTTTCTGTGAAAGTTCACTCAGTATTATAAACTCTAATTCCATCCAGGTTGCTGTGAAATTCATGATTTTGTTTTTTATGGTTACATAGTATTCCATTGTGTTTTTATCTGGAAGCATTGAGTAGGTTTAGTCACAGTTTGCAAAAGAAATGTCCCAAGTTGTGGCAAACAGGTAACTGGTTCTTCCACCATGAAAATGCACCTGCCTACATGATGCTCAGTGTTCAGCAGTTTTTGGCAAAAAAAAAAAAAAAATACATGACCCCATGCCCCACATGCCTTATTCACCCATCTTGCCCCAAGCTACATTTTTGTTTGTTTTTTTGTTTCCATGGATGAAAAACATACCCAAAGGGAAATGACATGGAATAAATGAAACAAAAAAATGATGGAGTCACTAAAAGGCATCAAAATTGATAAGCTCAAAAACTGTTTAGAGCAGTAGAAAAAGCATCTTGATGGGTGTATTTGCAACAAATGTAGACTATGTTGAAGGTGTTAATGTTTAAACATGTAAAAAATAAATACATATTTTTCATAATTAAAGTCTGGAATTTTGGGGCCCCTTCTCAAATAAAGAAGTATCTGCTAGTTTAATTATTGGTAATTTTCAGTTGCAGATGACATCTGATTAGTCATATCTTACATAGCATTTTCATTCTGAGATATTCAGAAGTGCATAAAAGAGAGAAAAGAGGACAGCCATGCACACAGGGAGGTAAAAGACATTCTTTCCCATTGTGTTAGTTTCATATTGCTACTGCAACAGATAACCAAGTTCTTAGTGGCTTCATATAACTTATATTTATTATCTTATAACAATGAAGGTAAGAAGTTTCACTGAACTAAAGTCAAGGAGTCAACAGGACTGTTTCCCTTCTGGTTGTTCAAAATGAAAAAACCTGATTCTCTGCTCCCCACATTTCTGGCTTCATGGCCCTTCTTCCATGACTCCAGCTTCCCTTTCCACTGTCCTAGCTCCTCTCTTACTGGGACATTCCTCCCTCCCAATTTGAAGGATACCTGCAGTTATAATGGTTTCTCCCAGATAATTAAGAATACTCTTCTGATCTCAAAGTTCTTAGCTAAATCACATCTACCAAGTTCCTTGTGGCATTTAAAGAAACATTCGTAGGTTCCAGATATAAGGACATGGATGTCTTTGGAGGGGACCATTATTCATCCCACTAAGAAATCTCATCATCCCCACAACTGTCTTCCCCTAAAGTAGAATAAAATGTCACAAAACAGATTTATGAGGGTAGAGAGCTAGAAGAAAACTGAGTCTTGGGACTTTCTGCTGTGTAGATTTTAATGCCTAGCTGTGTTCTCATTCTGATGCTCTAATGTGTCCTTCTTGAAGTCTAGATATTTGTTGGAGGTTGTTCTGATTTTGTGACACAGGAAAAAAGAATTAATGGTAAAACTAATCTAAGAGCGATTGGCACAGATAAATGAAAAGGGATTTGTTTTTTTCTTTTACGATTTTTTTTCAGCATCACAAAAGGAGAATGATGTTACCAACAAGTTATTCTGCTTGCCGCCTGAAAAGCTGAAAACACAAGAGATGAGGTATGGTGGAAAGAAAGTAGCTTTACTCACATGCCAGCAATTGAGCAGGTGAATAGACTCATGCCTCTAAGAAACTATCATCACTTTGGGCTGCATGTAGGGGTTTAAATAGACAAAATGTGTATGGCGATCATGGACAAGGGTCGTAGGTGCAGGTCTGTGTTTCTCCTTTTGCTAACTATTTTGAGTTATTCTCCATCTGAGGTGTTGGCTGGCACCATCTCAGCCACAGTCAGGCGATAAATTTAAAGCCACGAGGTAATCTCTAGGTCGGTCCGAGTTCCATGGCTGAGTCTTTATGTCTGGTTTATTTCAAGGATAACCCCTGGGATTTCTAAATAAGCATGTAGTTAGAGATAAGTGTGTATTGTGCAAGAGAGTGTCTCATGGGAAAATGAAAAAAGAAACATCTATGGCATTCTTTAAGGCTACATTTTTAGAAGTAAGAAAGAAAAGAAGATACAAAAAGCAAAACTAAAAAACTTTTAGAATGCATTTTAATATGAGATACTCAGTTACAGTGGCAAGAATTCAGACCAGGCATACCCTCCATGAATTAAAATTGTTCTTAGTCTTAGGTTGAGTACCCCGGCACAAAGGATTTATATCAGGCAGCTTATTTACAAAGCACTTGAAAAATTGGGAGGAATAAGAAAAGTGTGACACAGGGAAGAGAGGATGCGCAGTGAAAGGTTCCTCAGTAAGAAGCTACTGCTGAGAATTCAAATCCAGGTGGGAACACAAAAAAATGCCTCTGGATTATTCCACCTGAGAGATGAGGGAGCTGGGGTGTGCATACACCTCTTTCTATCATCACTGACTGAGGGCTGTCTGAGGAGATGTTCATCTGTGTCCTGTGTTCTGCCTCCTGTTTGGAGAGACTTGCCTTCCCAGCTTCAGGTAGAGCTGTGAGGGGAAGATATGGCCATGGGAGTCAGCAGAAGTATAGTGAAGGGGAAAGGTCCAAGGGAGAAACAAAGACTGCTATGTTTACTCTCTCTTTCACACACACACACACACACACACACACACACACACACACACACACACACACACTTATTTCAATCCAGAGCTGCATTTCTCTAAAACCAGATCCTGGCAGGCTGGTTGAAACTAAGTTCTCTTGAAACTCAGGGTCTGGAAAACAAGCAGGACATTTGTGCACAGGATGCAACTTGGTTTATTTGTAGTCATACATCAGTAATATTCCCTGGAATCCCTGGACTACAGTCTGCAGATGCTTAAGTGATTGGTTCTGCTTGTTCTGAAGCTGAACTAGGCTGGCATGCCCTGGTCAAAGACAGAGATGGGATGTATAGACTATACAGCAAAAAAGGAACCACTTGTTATATTCCAAGTAGGATTTTTTTAAAATATGGGAAATATGAGTCTAAACTACAAACTCTAAATTTTCTGGGAGTATGATAATCAACTATGCAAATATTAGAATAATGGGATTCTCTGGTTCTTTCCCAGAATCCTGAGTTTATGTCCCACAGAAGTACAATTGCCTACGCATGTGGTTCTCAGAACTGTCTGGTTATCCCAGGTGTAGGTGTCCTGATGCTCTCAGCTGTCTGGAGGAACTCATCAGGTTCTTCTTCTGCCCTTACCTCTGTCCAGATATCTTGCTGTGGTTGCTGATGAATAATATTGAATCTTCCTGTTCTGACTTCAAAATCTCAGAGAAGGACCCTCATTGAGTAAGTAGACATGTAAAAGTGTTTGTGACAAACATGCTTCCAGAATGAAAACAATGATGGGAAATCAACAGCTGATATCCCAGTGTGGTCACTATATCTGAACTTTCAGAATTTTCTCAGTTATGTCACAGCCCCAGAATACACTTGGATGTGCTTCCAAATATTGTCAGCAAATCTGGCATCATAGCATGAAAATTTTATTAAGTCATATGATAAATAGAAAAAGAAGAATTATATTAAATATATACAACAATCATTTAAGAAACAAATTCAAAATCCTTCTTATCCACACAAACATACACACACAAATATGCAAACATCAGACACATTGATATTACATTCTTATCTTTAATATGAAAAAAACTTTGCTACTCAAAATTTGTCAAGAAACTAACAACATCACTGAAAGCATGTTAAAGATGCCACATGTTCTCAATCATAAGTGGACCCTAACCAATGATAATAATACTATAAGGGATTAGCCGCAGTGGAAAACTTCCAGTGGAGTGGTTACATTTCATCAATAAAGGTACCTAATCTCAAACCAGGTAAAATGGGGACCAAATTGAGAACCAAACCTTAACTGTACAATCACTTAAGGGTTGTATATCTAACCCTGAATTATACCCCACATCTTTAAAATAATTTTTTTTAAAGTTGCAAACAACATGCTCACCTTTGAGCTACTTTTGGGACTCTGCATTTTTAAATAGATAACAGAGGATCTGTAGAACATTTACAAAACTAAGTTTGGGGGAATGTTTATGAGGTAAGGGGTTTTGTTTTTGCTCTTTTTGTCTAATGTATTATTTGAAGTCACATGTTCAAAGCACACTCAATTTTATTTTTAACACAAATTGATTTAATTTATGCATATTTATTTATAATTTATTTTAATTAACGCAAAATTAATTTTTAGTGCTAAAAGTAGAAAAGCACACTTATTTGCCAATGCAATGGCATAATCAAATACCTTGAAAATTACAGAAAAAGATTTAGAAACTTGAAGAATTACTAAAATAAAAGTGTAATTCAAAATGTTGTGTACTTGTGTTGATGTGGGGACTTTTAAATTTTGCATGCAGCTTGAATCATGTTTTTAATTTTCCCCAGTAAACACTGGCCTTTCAGTCTTGGATTCAGATTTAAGAAATCTATAGACTAGAGACAAGCTCAGAGATCTGTAGCAGAGACACCCAGCTGAGCCCAGCCTGGATCAGCTGAATCACTGTTAACATGAACATTTGTAACATGAAAATAGATGCTTAGTGCTGTATGCACTGGCATTGTTGAATGTTTTGTTACAAACCATTATTGTTGAAATGTTGACTAATGGATGATTGAACATCCATGGATACAGAGAGATCCATTTTATAAAAATTACCAGCATGAATATAAATTACTTAAAAAATTCATAAACAGCAAAGAAATATAAAAAATAAAATTAAACATGTTTGAATAAGTAAAATATAATTTAGCTCATTTACAGTAACATCTAACCAGAACAGTTAGTGCTGAGGCTATTCATCAGAATGATAGTTTACATATATAACACAATGATAGTTTACATATATAACACAGATTTACTGAAAATCATTAAGTTCAAATTTCATAAATAGAAAAATATATTTATACATATGTGTGTATATGTTTAGATATGTGTTTATATTATATATACATATATATTTAGATATTGTCTGCTACATAAAAATATATACAGATCAGTTATGTTTAAATAAATTTTTATGAGCAAATAGTTGTGTGTATACACAAATACACATATAACACATTCATGTATACACAAATTTCAGGGGGCCAGGAAATGTATTTTAGGCTTTCAAGACTCTGTCTTACAGATAAATCTGTGGGAACCCTGAAGATGGAGAAATATTGAGAAAACAGATCCCCAAACACATTATGACACAGGCATACATTTTGTTAAGTATTTTTATGCTTGCATTAACAATTTTCTTTAAAGTTTTATATAGTAATGTTTTTGTTTACTTTTAAAATATACACATTAGGTCAAATTTGTGACCCATGAAGAAAAGTGGATGCTGAATTGGAGGTATCTGGTTTTCCTCATTGTTTAGGTAGAGGTAAGTATAATGTTATTTGCAAAGGAAAGGTTTCTAATGCTAGGTAAAAACACATTGTTCTCAATGTTTTAAAAAGTGGGAGTTCAAGTGAGGATAAGTCTGTATTGCTTATGGAATGCTGAAGGGTGAGTGGGGATAGAAATAGTTCCTGCTCACACTAAAAGAGATAAATCTGAAGGAGATTGAGACAACGGATGCAGTCAACTCAGGGAGGGCCGATGGACAAGAGACCTCTGGTAGGTGATGGCAGGGCTGCTGTCCTTTTAGGCTGGAGTGAGAGGAGCAGCTCTCTCCTCTGTAGTAGGCAGCCTGAATGTGGAGCCTCAGGAAGCAGGGGCTCCTTTGACAGCCTGAATCATCAGTGCAGTTCTTAGAATTGTTCTGGAGGCTTGTTTGGAGCCTGTTTTTTAAGGATTCCCAAAAATCTGTGAACATTTAATATTCCATAGTAAAATGCTTTATGCTTGGTGGACTTCACATTTATAACCGAAAAACAGTAACAAGTGCACACTGAGAGCAGGATTACAGCCTCCTTTTTTGTTGTTGATTGCACTATTTCCCAGTTGATCTGCCACTAGATGAATCAGACTATCTTCTGTTTCCTCCATTTTAGTCCTGAAACCAGCAATTTATCCAAGAATTCCTTTAAGTAGAAATTGTATTGAGAAAATAAGATGTATATACTAAACGTTTTCATCAGTAATAGTATATAATTGCTCCTAGGGAAAATCATCTATCTATCATTTATAACTTTATAAAATCATAAATTTGCACTGATAGCATACAATCCTAAAATCACATAGGTTCTTCTCATATCCTTTTTTATATTTTTGACTTTTCTTCAATAGTATCTTGGCTCTCGTCTCTTTAGTACATTGACTTATTGGTCAAATCCTCTTTGTAAAAGCAGTCATTGATCAACCCCTCTGAATAACACTAATCTCCTGCTCTTGTCACCTATACTCTCCCTGCAGACAATTTCCATCACATGCAACATATACCTGCATTATCCATGACACCCCTTGCCAGCCTTCCATGAACTTCAACCCCTGCATAGGGAACCTCTTCACCCTGTCTGGACTCTGAAACTTGCACTGCTGGCCTATATTCATGTGAATGTCCTGCTCACTCTTCTCCATCTGGGACCTCTAGCACAAGTGACTGGAAGATGTCCCACATTCTGCAATGCCATGTGGGAACATCCTCCTTCTCTTACTATACCTCTAACATCCCTTTATGGGCTTTCCTTTCCACTACAACAACACAGGGTGCACTTTCCATATTGTGTGGGCTCCAATACCCTGTGCAATACCAGGGTTTCCCTTTAATCTTGTTGCATGGTTTCTCCTCCTGAGCCTGCTTGGGTCAAATGCCCTAAGCCCGGTCATTAGAAACTGCTTTCTCTTATAAACTGGAAAAGATTGGTAATGTGGAAATATGCAGGTTTATGGAACAGAGTAGAGTCAAGAGCAGAGGTGAGCGCTTGGTTTGGAAAACACCTCAACTTCTAAAGGGAAATGGTTTGAGTTAAGAGCATTGAAAGGCATGAATAGCAATCCAAGGAGCTCAGTAATAATCTATAAATGCAATGTGCAGTGTACATAAAACTAGAGAGTTACTGAGATACTTTGGATGTGAAAAGAGAAAATCCTGATGTGAACTGGCCTAGAAGAAAAAGATGGGAAAGAACATTCAGAAATGGAGGACGACAATCACATATCTGGAGATGACAGGTTAGTTATCACACACAGCCAGTGAATGGAAACTCCCTTGCAGAGTGGGTCACTATTTTCACATATTACATTTTAAAATTTATTTTTCCTTCTTAATTTTAAACAAGTCAATCAATCTACCTACCTATCATACCTATAACATGGGGCTCCAGGGAGTCAGACCAAAGAGGGAGTTTCTCTATCCTCAACAGTATAAACTGATACAAAATGCAAGCAACTTCTAAACTTTCCTACAGTTTCTGGTATATGATTCTCTGATAGGCCTGGTCTTAGATGGAAAGCTAGAAAGAAAGCAGGTCATGAGCCATGAAGAGAGCAAAATAATATTCTACTCACAGGACAGTAGACTGAATCTCTTTTGCGACCACCAGGAAGAAGCACACTCTCTACAGGCAAATGTGTGCTACCCTGATCAATCTTGGGACACTCAGCAGATATTAGGCCTGTGCAGTGTTATTAAAATCAGCCATTCTTGCAGCTGTGCAGATTTGCATGTTCCACAGAGCATAGCCCACCTCCCTAAATTCTTATTAATAGATTGGTCACACCCTGTGTTGGTCAGTCTGTCAGGACAGGAAAATCACCTGAGCTCCTGATCTATTATGGCCATGAGGGCCTCCACTCAACTCCTGGGGTTCCTGTTGTTCTGGCTCTGAGGTAAGGAGAGAGAACACTGGAATTAACTCAGCCAGTTCCTCAGTACTGCCTGGCTCTTTAGTGAAGTCCTCTCATAACATGATCAATTGTCTGGATTTTTTTTTTGAATTGGAGTCTCACTCTGTCACCCAGACTGGAGTGCAGTGGCTGCTCCAGGCCACTGCAGCCTCGACCTGCTGGGCTCTGGCGATCCTTCCGCCTCAGCCTTCCAAGTAGCTGGAACTACAGGCGCGCGCTACCACACCCGGCTGATTTTTTTATTTATTATAGAGATGAGGTCTCACCAGGTTGCCCAGGAGGGTCTCGAACCCGTGGGCTCAGGCAATCCACTCACCTCAGCCTCCCAAGGCGTGGGATTACAGGCTGAGCCACCGAGCCTGGCTTTGATTTTTTAAAATATATTTTCAATCTCAGTTGCCGGATGAGATGTCCAGATGACCCAGTCTCCAGCTTTCCTGTTGGCATAACTAGGTGACAGAGTGACCATCACTTGCCAGGTGAGTCAGAGCATTAGCAATAGTTTACACTGGTTTCAGCAAGAAGCAGAATAAGTGCCTGGGCTCCTCATCTATTATGCATCCAATTTGCGCCGGGGTCCCATCTAATTTCATTGCCAGTGGGTCTGGAACAGATTTCACTCTCACCATTAACTGCCTGCAGCCTAAAGATGTTGTAACATATTACTGTCAACAGTATTACAGTTCTCCACCCATAGTGATACAAGCCATAACATTAATGAACCAGGAAGCTCGTGTGAGGCTGGGCTGCCCCAGCTTCTTCTCCTCGTACACCCATCTGCTGAGAGCTTTTCTTAGCTGTAGTCATGTTCTGAAGGTCACTGGGAGACTTGAGTAGAAGGAACCGGGAAGGCTCTTCTCACCTTAACTCTCTGCTCTTCACATCAGTCTAGTAGCACAAACATAAGAACATTTTTCCTGGTTTAATAAAAGGCAGACATCAATACATCTGAGGAGTCTGTTTTGCAACTTTGATGGATATATACAGCAAAAGAGAAGTTACTTCGACTCTTTGAAGAGGAATTGTATTAATATAGGGATTCGGTGTCTAAACTGCAATCGTTTAAAGGCCAAAGGGTATAATAGGAAACCAGAAAGGAAAAAGGGCTTCTGGGAAAATGTCTCAAGGAGTGATGATGATAATGGGAAAATCACAGCAGACAGACAAGAATGGTCATGAGTTCCCTGATCTCAGAATTATTTCACTTAGAGGACGGTCCCAGAATATACTTGGATGTGTTTCCAAGTATCAACAGCAAGTTTGCATCACAGGAATAAAACCACATCAAGTCACAGAGTCGACAGAGGCATGTTGAATTTTATTTTATTTTATTTTATGCATACAATATATAACTATTATCTGATTAAAAATGAAAATTATTTCTTCACAAGCACAAACATAAAGAAACAACTAAGTGTGAATACAGCACTATTTTTCTTCTACTCAATATTTGTCCAGAATTCAACAGCATTATCCACATCACTGAGAAACATGGCACAAACGCAAAATTGCAGAACCCCCTTAGTTGAACTGAATAAAAGTCTACATTTCGGGAAGCTAACAGGTGATCCAGATATGGTTTTAAAAGGTACACTTGAGAATACATATACTTCAGATAAACATTTTTTACCTCCCAACAAGGCCATTTATGAAAATTGTATTAAAGCCACATGTTATAAAAATTCACTCATATTTATTTTGTATTTAATAAAAATTAATGTTGAAAGCTTTTTTAAGATTGTAAAGGATGAAACATATTATATGTCAATAGCATGATCATATATTTGCCTATGAATATTGGTTAGGGGATTTTTTTCATTCTTGTAATTTACCATGAAATTGTTGTACCCTGCTGGGCATGGTGGTTCATTCCTGTAATCCCAGCACGTTGGAAGGTGGAGGCAAGAGGATTGCCTGAGTGCCAGGGTTTGAGACCAGGCTGAGCAACTTGGAGAGACCTCGTCTCTACAGTAAATTTTAAAAAATGCCAGGTTTGGTTGTGTGTGCCTATAGTTCCAGTCACTGGAAAGGCTGAGGTTGAAGGATTGCCTGAGTTCAGCAGGTCAAGGCTGCAGTGGCTGTGAGTGTGCCACTGCACTCCAGCCTGGGTGACAGAGTGAGGCTTTTGCTCAAGAAAAAAATAAAAGAAAAAAAAGTGCCCTGAATGGTCACTGCCCTTCATACATGGCCCCCAATTCAACACAATCCATAGACTGGAGAAGAGCTCTGCCCTGCAGTAGAACCACCCAGCTGAGCCCTGTCTGAAGCAGTCAGATCATTAACATAAAAATATATGAACATTAAAATCCATGTTAATGTTAAAAGTCACTGAGTTTTGAGTGCTTGATTACCAATCATTACTGAGTAATTGCTGATTAATACAATATTTTTACTTCTACCTATACAGATAAATGAGTTTTTAAAAAACATATGCTGAATATAAATCAATTTGAGATATTGAGAAGAAATTAAAACCGAGTAAAATTTAAGTAAACTGAAAAAAATTACATTCTTTATGAAATGTGATGTTTCTAAAATACATATAGATATAGTACATATATACATATTTGGCATATTGCTGACTGTACATACTTATATGTGCAATTATTCATGTCTAAACAAGTTCATAATTCCAAGTTAATCTAGCTATTTCCTTCCGCTTCTAAATTATTTCTGAATTTGACAACACAATTTTGCCTTGATACTCATGAGAGGTTTATAACTTGAATGGTGTCACACAATTTTCAGGTCAAGGATGCCCTGGTTGAATGGAAATCACAGCAGAACGTAAAATTCAAGGGTAACATCTTGATCAGTTTGCAAAGAGGGATTGGCAATTCAATGACATTGACTGCCTATTTTTTAAGCTGATAGGGCCTCAGAAGAAACATGACGGAAGGATTGGAGACAACATTATTTTAGAAAACTCATAAATGGACTTTTAAAAATGGACCAAGTTTGAAAATAATGGTTTTCCAAATTAATATCCATCTAAAGGCTGTTACTGAGCAGGGAAACTTCAATAATCAAGATGATCCACAGACTTCAGTCAGTCACCTTTCCCAGCTTGGAGGTCCATGCATGGACTCAATCATATGAATTTCAACTAACCAAGGCTCATGTGACTACTGGCACATGTGAATATCTAACCCAGCAGTTTCTACACCAGCAGGAGAGCAGTGGGATGGAGACCAGTGTTCATGATTCAGACATTTATGAAGGATGGTCTATACAGCCTTGAGAATTGGAGGCAGCACCCTGAGTCTGAGGGAGATTTCTATCCTTCTATCCCAGCACCTCCAGGCTGCTTACTGACTCAGATCCCAACATATGTCCCATGGAGAAAAATGGCCTTGTGTAAGGACTGTCCTGTGCTACTACAAAGGTTTAGCCAAATTTTCCTTTCCCAGTAGTGTTCCCCTGCCCATGGCAAGCCAGAACATCTGTTCAAATGCAAAGTTGGCAAATGTGGCATGCAGACAGAGTCAGATGAACATTAGCTCAACCACAAAGGTTGGAATTTTGGTTCACCTAGTTTTTGTTTTTCCACTGTTCTCTGGTGTCATTAGTAAATAAATTTCATATTTCATTTGTATAAATTTTTTTCTGCCCTTTACAGTAGTTGTATTGGTCTTTAAATTACATTAGAGATTTTTTATTCTAAAAAAATGGATTCCATGACATGTATGATTTCATTTGTTTTCTTTCTTTCTTTAATCTGCATTAAATCTGCAGATTGCCTAGGGTAGGATGCTTCCAGTCTATGAGCATGGAATATTTTTCAATTTGTTTGTGTCATCTTTGAGCAGTGTTTTGTAGTTTTCATTGTAAAGGTCTTTCCCGTCTCTGTTTAGGAAGATGCCAAGATATCTGATTTTTTTTTTTTTGAGTTGGTGTCTCACTCTGTCGCCCAAACTGGAGTACAGTGGCCACTTCAGGCCACCGCAGCCTCGACCTGCTGGGCTCTAGCGATCCTTCCACCTCAGCCTTCCAAGTAGCCGGAACAACAGGCGTGCGCTACCACGCCTGGCTAATTTTTTTGATTTATTGTAGAGATGAGGTTTCAGCTGCCCAGGCGGTTCTTAATCCCACGGGCTCAGGCAACCCACTCATCTCAGCCTCCCAAAGCACAGGATTACAGGCTGAGCCACCGAGCCCGGCTGATATTTGATTTTTTTAATATGGCTATTGTGAATGGCATTGTGCTTTTTATTTGAGTTTCTGATTTGCTTGTAACTGGTGTAAAGAAATGTGACTACCTTTTTCACATTGATTTTATATCCTGAGACTTTGTCAAAGTCCTTTATCAGTGCAAGGAGATTTTTGACAAATTCTCTTGTGTTTTTGAGGTATAGAATCATGTCATCTACAAAGAGGAATAACTTGACTTCCTCTTTTCCTATTTGGATACTGCTGATCTCCTTCTCTTGTCTGATTGCTCTAGCTAGGACTTCCAAAACTATGTTGAAAAGGAGGGGTGAGAGTGGGCATCCCTGTTTTGTTCTGGTTTTCAGGGGAAATGGTTCCAATTTCTGTGAGTTTAGCAATATGCTGGCTCTTGGTTTCTCATAGATGGCTCTTACTATTTAGAGGTATGTTCTGTTTATACTTAGATGTTTCAGTGTTTTTATCAAGAAGTGGTGCTGGATTTTATCAAAAGCTTTTTCTGTGTCTAATGATATAATCATATGGTTTTTGGTTTTACATCAGTTTATGTTTTTAATTAGGTTTATGGTCTTACAAATGTTGAACCAGCTCTGCATCCTGGGGATGAAGCCTACTTGGTCATGATGGATGATTTTTGAGATGTGTTGTTGAATCCGATTTGCTAGGATCTTGTTGAGAATTTTAGGATCAATATTCATCAAGAATATTGTCCTGTAGTTTTCTTTCTTTCTTGGGTCTTTATCTGGTTTGGGTATCAATGTGATGTTAGCTTCATAAAATGATTGGAGAAGGGTTCCACCTTTCTCGATTGCCTGGAATACTTTCAATAGGATTGGTGTCAGTTCCTCCTTGCTTGCTTTGTAGAATTCTGCTAGAAAGCCATTTGGTCCAGGGCTTTTTTTAAATAGATAATTTTCTTATGACATAGTCCATTTCCTGGATTGTTATTGGTCCATTTAGGGTCTCAAGTTCTTCTTGCTTCAACTTGGGGAGATTGTGTGATGTCAGAAAGCCCTCCATTTCCTTTAGGTGTTCACATTTGTTTCCATATAAGTGTACATAATAGTCTCTGATAATATTTTGTATTTCTTTGGGGTCAGTTGTGACTTGACCTTTTGCATTTCTTATTGTGTTTATTTGGGCTTTTTCTCTCTTTTTTTGGTCAGTCTAGCTAGGGGACCATCAATTTTGTTTATGCTTTCAAAGAACCAGCTTTTTGTTTCATTTATGCTTTTTATTATCTTTTTGTCTTCTATGTTATTAATATGTGCATTTATTTTGATGATCTGGATTCTTCTGCTAAAGTTAGGGCTTTGGTGGTCTTGCTTTTCCAGCTCCCTTAGGTGATTTGTTAGGGTGTTAACTTGTGATTGCTCCATTTTCTTAATGTGTTTTTGTAGAGATATGAATTCCCCTCTTAGTATTGTTTTCATAGCACCCCAGAGGCTTTGGTAAGATGTTTCTTCAATTCCATTTGTTTCTGGGTACCTTTTAATCTCTGTTTTGATTTCCATGTTGGCCCAGGAGTTGCTTAGCATCATGCTGTTTAGTGTCCATGTCTTTGTCAGTTTTGGAGGAACTCTGTTGGTGTTGATATTTATTTTTATTACACTGTGGTCTGAGAAGGTGCATAACAGGATTTCAATCTTGTGAAATTTGTTTATGCTTGATTTATGGCTGAGGATGTAGTTGCTCTTAGAATATGTTCCATGTGGTGATGAGTAGAATGTATATTCCATGGCTGTTGCATGGAGTATTCTGTAGGTATCGATTCAATCCATTTGCTCAAGTGTCACGCTGAGGTTCTGGATCTCCTTTTTAATTTTTTTTCTTGATGGTCTGTCTAGGGTCATGAGTGGGGTATTTAAGTCCCCAGCTATCGTGGTGGTAGAGTCAATATTTTTTTTAAGTTTACCTAGAAACTGCTTTATGAAAGGTGGTGCTCCTATGCAGGATGTATATATGTTTAGGATGGATATTTCTCATTGATGGATTGAACCTTTTATCATTATATAGGGATCTTCTGTATCTTTTAAATTTCTGATAACTTAAAGGTTATTTTTTCTGATATTAAGATTGTGATTCCTCCTTTCTTTTGTGTTCCATTCACCTGAATTTTTTTTTTTTCCATTCTCTTACTTTGAATCTGTGAGTTTCCTTCCTGGTGAGATGAGTTTCTTGGCGACAGTATATTGTTGCCTCATGATATTTTATCCATTTTGCCATCCTTTGTCTTTTCAGTGGTGCATTTAGGCCATTCATGTTCAGGCTAATTATTGAAATGTGAGAGTTTATCCTTGTCATGAGGTTCATATAGAGTTTGTT
>CAUYQG010069543.1:0-10550 GCA_963574415.1 Tarsius wallacei
CGAACCCTCTGAAAGGCATGCTGCGTTTTGTTTTCTTTTTTTTTTTTTTTTGAGTTGGAGTCTCACTGTCACTCAGACTAGAGTGCAGTGGCACGCTCCCGGCCACTGCAGCCTCAACCTGCTGGGCTCCGGCGATCCTTCCACCTCAGCCTTCCAAATAGCTGGAACTACAGGCACGTGCTACCATGCCCGGCTAATTTTTTGGTTTTTTAGAGATGAGGTCTTGCCAAGTTGCCCAGGCAGGTCTCGAACTCAGGCAATCCACTCACCTCGGCTCAGGCAATCCACTCACCTCAGCCTCCCAAAGTGCTGGGATTACAGGCTGAGCCACCGAGCTCAGCTTATGTTTTGTTTTCTTCTCTCTCTTTCTACTTGATACTTAGTCATGGTCTCTGCCTGTGTGTTAGGAGGAACTGGTCCTATGAAGTCATCAAGTGTGTAACCTCACTCTTTGTGCCCCTTTAGTGAGTTGGAGGTAAGCTGCAAAAACACTAGCTGGGCTATACTTGTGCTGATATTAAGTGTCAAAATACGATGTTTTGAAAGTTTAGCTTTTGATCATTTCCTTTTTCCATACCAACACTTGAACCAGTAGATGGGATTTTCAAAGTAGGTTAAGAAGCTAAATTTGTACACCCTTTGGAAAGAGCAATGGGCCTTAGGGTGATGAGATGTCTGGATAGGAAGTAGTGAAGATTTTGATCAGGAAGGTGGGACAGACTCTTCCAAAGGAAGTTGCAGCAGGGAATCAGTCACATTGCCATTGCCCCAGGGCAGCTTTGGAGTTAGGAGTACATTTCATTTGGTAGCATCCATGATTGTAGTTGTTTGCCTTTTAATAGTGGCCTTTTATAATATTCTTTAATAATGACGTGTATAGCGCTGAGAGTCATAAAAACAGCAAATCTGATAAATTCCCAGGAATGCATTCAAGTTGTACAGAACCTTTGCTGCTCTTCATAGCTGGTGTCACAGTGAGCGAGGGGTGTTCTCTGTGCATGTCTATAAGGTGTTTGTGAGTCACGACAGCACAGTGTACTAGCAACATAGTTTCTGTGGTTAAAAGGGCACAAATTCATGAAATATAAAGAAATGGAGTCACTATATGTATATCAGGTTGACCAAAAACAAGGAGTGGAGTAAAGTCATAAGACCCTTCAATATGAAGGTAGCCCCACAGCTGTGAAGGTAGAATGCCCTCCAATATGTAGTATCAAAGTCAAGACAGACAGGTCCTCCTGTCAGGGTGTTTTGGAAGGTGATGGCACACTCAGGGGAGTTTAGAGCAGGTGAATGCTGATTTTGCTTCCAACTCAATTTTTCTGCCACTTTCTAGTGTATTCTTGAAGGTAATTCTAAAAGCAGATGTTTAAAAGACATGTGATAGTGATGACATTTTTATGTGTGTCATCAGCTAAATGACAGCTTAGGAAGCACAGCATTTATATTCATGTATTTGTTGGGATTTTTGTTGAAAAGCAAAAAAGGCAGTCATGGTCGTCATGTAAGTCAGAAACCTCAATGATTCTATGGCCAATCTTACAAATGTGACAGACATGTAAAAATCAGGGCATGTCAAAATGGAAATGGTGCCGACTGGCTTCTTGGGAATGTTAGGAGGAAGCATGACTGTAATTGATGAGACAAGATCAGTATGTCACTAAAGCAGAGTATATTCTGCTGTGCAGATGATGACCAGACAAGTTAGATTAAATGGTTAAGAGTTTCCTAAGGCCACCTGGAACACCTTGCCAGGTGTTGCATCAAGTTCACCGGCTCTTGCCAGCATCTTTCTACTGCTTCCTTGTTTCATCTGCCCTCTTGGCAGTGTTCGGTTCTTGTGGTCTTTTGTTTTTATTGTTTGACTTCTTTTCTTAGTTCCATAAAGTTCACCATATGTTTATCTTTGTGGTGAAAGCACAATAAACTTGCTTAATAGAAATCAGGAGCATTAGTTCACTGTGTTAGTGTGTACCGTACCCATATTGCTGAGAAAAATACCCAGCGATAAGAGCCAGATTGCTTAAAAATATTCAGGAAGTTTTGTAGGGGTGGCTTGGCGGTGAGGCAGAACTTTCTCAGAAGCAAGATTTGAAAAGAACCAACCAAGGAGTGTACAGAAGTCTTCCCTTAACATCACTAATAGGTTCATGGAAACTGCAACTTTAAGCAAAATGATGTCTAATGAAACCAATTTTACCATAGACTCATTGATAAAAACAAGAGTTACACTCCTGCGGCATATTTCTGGTCACAAAAACATCACTAAACTTCTAAATAAAGACCCAAAACACTTCTAAAAGTAAACATTGATGTAAATGTGAGCTGTATGTACATTTAAGAAAGATGAATAAAAACAAGTTAGGTGATGATTTATGCCCAGTTACTCCAGTTCAGGGTCTCAGATGGCCAAAGCCTGTCCCTGCAGCTTAGGGCATAAGGTGGGACACAAGCCTGGACAGATCACCATCCCATCACGGGATGACTCAGACACAGCCACACTCAGACTGGGACCATGTAGACATGAACCTAACATGTTCATCTTTGGGATGTGGGCGGACACCGGAGGACCAGGGGGAAACCCACACAGACACAGGGGGAACACAGAAGAGGCCACACAGTCAGGGGCCCTGATCTGGAAGCCATTCTTTTCTCATCAGGGTTATATTAAAGCTACATTGAGCACACGGACATTATTTAAGGACCAGCTTGCTGTATTATTGTGTACAGGACTTAGATAGTCATCCTATTGTAGGTTTTGTTGTTCTGCTTCTTAAAGAACAATTAAATTGCATCTGGGAGCGGTTCTTGAAATTGACCAAGAATGTAAGCTGACTTGCATGCTTTTTGGGAAAGAAGTTAGAGAAATATGTATAAGGAGGTTCTCCCTATGGTTAAGCCTGTTTCCTGACTTTTGAATACATGGGTCAAGTATTTATTACTCTTCTGGAAGCATTGCATCCTCTGAAAGAACTAAGGCATGGCATCTAAATCTACCTACTCCATGGTAGGCACTTGGAAGCTGAAGTTGTGATTTCCCCAGAATTAAACAGTGAGTTTTCAGGGGTGTTGGGACTAAATGCATTGCTTCTCTTCCAAGCGAGAATTCCTCTGCAAGGCCATTTTCCAGTTCCCCCCACCTTTTTTTTTTTTTTGAGTCGAGGTCTCATTCTGCAACTCACGCTGTAGTGCAGTGGCATAATCACAGCTCACTGCATCCTCAACCTCCTGGGCTCAGGTGATCCTTTTGCCTCAGCCTCTCAAGTATCTGGGCCTACAAGTGTGTGCCACCTGCCCAACTAGTTTTTTGATTTTTTTGTAGAGATGAGGTTTTTCTGTATTGCCCAGACTGGTCTCAAACTCCTGGGCTCAAGCAATCCTCCCTCCTCAGCCTCCCAAAGTGCTGGAATTGCAGGCATGAGCTACTATGCCCGGGTCCAATTACCCCCCTATTTTGAAATGAAGATGTGGGCAGCCTAATAGCAAGGTGTGACTCAGTGAATCCATGACTTGGGGTCGGCATGTTATTACCTGTTGAACTAAAATGAATGATCTGATAACACTACATTTTGAATTGCAATTGAAGGTGTTTTGATTTTAAAAAGCTTTTTTATTCATTGTTTAAAAAAAAAAAAAAAAAAAACTAGCTAGAGGCCCAAACTTCACCTGCATATAACCTACTTATGTAGCAAATCTCACTTGTACCCCACAGCTCTAAAATAAAAAAAAATTTTTTTAAACCGAGTGCAGTTTTAAAAAATCTGTTTACACCTGGAGGTCATCTAATTGCCAAACTGCCCAGCTTCCCGTTTCTAAGCTTTCAAGAGATGGTGACAGCTGGCAAAGGAATTTTGTCTGGGAAAGCATTTGTTAACAGAGCAGAATTGGAGATGCAGCCACTGCAGCTCACCCTCCAGAGTTGGCATAAATCAGACCAGAGTGCGAGTCACAAAGTCCAAGTGAGCTCAGACATTCACGTAAATGGTAATACATCTTTTCGGCAATTTTTTTTTTCAAAATTACATTTGATTTCATTTAATTCTGTTTCCTCTGCCCCTACAGTTTATCAGCCACAGGGGTGTGTGGACTCATATTTGACATTTTAACCAGTTGGAGCCTGTATCTGCAGTTCTTGCCATGGAGCCTGGACATTGGTTAGGGGTTTGTACCATCTGCCTTGGTTGATAAGGCGTTTTGGAGGCCACTGACATAGGCAGCCATGTTGTCAAGATACTGAAACAGCAGGAGATTGCTTGGACCAATAGAAAACAAGACGTGAAGTAAGCCTTTCAGCTGAGTCTTCCGGCTGGTTCTTTCTGGTTGTGTGAAGTCCTGTTGGCTTCAGAGCAAGTTCCTCATGTGGCTTGCTGGGCTGTGCCAGTGTGGCCAGGTGTGCTTATGGCAGAACTTGCTGCCAGAGGTGTGTACGCTGGCACTGAGAGCCTAGTATTGTTGCCAGTCACCGCTCATCAAGGTTGGTCCCCAACTCTGTTTGCCACAGGGTTAGCTCAACTCTAGTGACATTTATTGTTTTTTCTCAAGGCCCCCCAAAATCTAGAGTTGATATTTTTTTTAGATGTGAACGCAAGAGATTTAGGGAATTGTTTAATAGGACCTTGGAAATGTATTCTTCAAAGAAAGAGGGAAAAGAGTAAAGATGGAAGATGAAAAGCTGTAAAAGTTGAAAGGAAGGCAGCACCAGGCCTGCAGTCACCTGGCTACCCCCCAGCTGGTCAGTAACCTTGGCTACATCAAGTCTTTCTGAACTTCAGTTTCTGTGTCCATGAAATGAGAGATTGGACCAGGTAATCAATTTAAATTGTCAATTTAGGCCATACACGATGACTCACGCCTGTAATCCCAGCATTTTGGGAGACCAAGATGGGAGGATTGCTGAAGCCCAGGAGTTCAAGACCATCCTGGGCAACATGGCGAGTCTTTGTCTCTACAAAAATTCAAAAAATAAGCTGGGCGTGTGGCACATGCCTGTAGTCCTAGCTACCTGGGAGACTAAGGCAGAAGGATCACCTTAGCCTAGGATGGTAAGGTGGCAGTGAGCCATGATCGTGCCACTGCATTCCAGCATGAGTGACAGAATGAGACCCTGACTCAAAAAAATAAAATAATTTTCAATATAAAGTTTCCCTTTATTTTTTCCCCACTCAGTTTGGTGATTTAGGTATAATTCTTCCTAATGCAGCTTTAGGTTGAGTAAATTTGGTGGGAAACATTAGCAATCTTCATGTATTTGAAGAGATGTCATTGGAATGGGATTTAGTCTGTTTAGCTCTAGAAGGCAGAGATGGAACCAATGGTGGAGGCTATGGAAAGGAAGTTTGGCTCTAAATAAGGAGGAACTATCCTCAGAGTGCCTCTCCTACTCTAGATGGAAACACTGTATTGGGCTCTAGCCATGCCAGGCATTGGAAATCTTAACATACAACTCCTGCCCTGGGCAGGCTTGTGGTTGAATAGAGCAAGATGGGACCATCTGGGCAGAAGTGGGATATGTCTTAGCAGTAGAGTCAGCAGGACACAATGGGAGTGAAGGAGTAAGAGAAATCAAAGATGGCTCCTAGATGTTTAGCAGTTTCCAAGACAAGGAAAACGGGGCAGGGCAGGAACAGTGACTTTAATTTGGACCCAGTGAGCTGGCCGTGACTGCTGGACATCTCGGCAGCCATATTGGGTAGGCACCATGTTGTGTGATGGACGTTTCCACATCCGTAGTCTATACTAATATACTTTAAATGGTCTGCTTTAGCCTCCGAAAGTGATTTGCTGAACAAGCGCCTGAAGCTCGACTATGAAGAAATCACTCCTTGTCTTAAAGAAGTGACTGCAGTGTGGGAAAAGATGCTCGGCACTCCAGGAAGAGCCAAAATTAAGTTTGACATGGAAAAACTGCACTCGGCCGTTGGACAAGGTAGGCTTGATTGGGAATCATCGGCATCATCCCTTGTGGATGTTGGGGGAGGAATATGGAAGGAAAAAAGTTCAAGACTAACGCGAGTGGCCATCTGTCTTCTTTTCATCACGTCTTTACCTAATCTGTTTCCAGATACCTTAGTTCGTTGACATGAGTTTCATCCCCTTTCATGATTCCTTTTCATCAAAATTCCTGGAAGACCAGGAAACAGGAAGAAGACAGGAAAACCCAAGGGCTTAGTTGTCTGTACACTGGACAGTGGTATGGTGCTATACTCTGAATTCAGCAGTCAACTAGCAGCTAATTGTGTGACCTCTCTGAGTACTCTAAGAAGACAACAGAGTGTTGAGCACAGGATTCAGACAGGTGGTCCCAGATTTAGATCCCAGCCCTGCCACTTACTTTACAGTGTGATCTTAGGCAAATGCCTTAACCTGAGCCCTGGCTTCCACGTAGGTAAGATGTGAGCGATGACAGCAGCTGTTGCCAGAAGCACACAGCATGTGCTTGCTATAGCATAGGCCTTGGAGAGTGGGCAGAATTTCCTGATTTTTCACTGTGGTCTGCCAATCTGAACTGCTGCTGGTCCAAGAAGAGGTATGAACAGAACTTGACACTAAGCCGTTGGAAATGCTCCAGCGATTTGACAGTCATCCCAATGAAAAATGTGGACTTACATTTTGTCAATCTGTTTTTCTTGTCTTGTTTTATTTTTTATTTTTTACTAATTCATGTTTACTGTATTTTATGAAAATATCAGTCTTTAGTAGATTGGAAAATGTTAAAAAGGAAACAATAGATCCTTCATAGATAGTTTGAGATACGTTTTAGAGCTTAGCTTCAGTGATTATTAGTGTCCAAGAAAACAGTGACTTCTTTTACATTTAAAATTTTTTTTAGAGACAAGGTCTTGCTCTGTCACCCAGATTGGAGTGCAGGGGGTGCAAGCATAGTTTGACTGCAGCCTCAATCTCCTGGGCTCAAGCAATCCTCCCACCCCAGCCTCTTGAGAAGCTGGGACTACAGCATATGCCACCACACCTTGCTAATATTTTGGGGTTTTTTTGTAGAGACAGGGTCTCTGTTACACAGGCTGATCTCGAACTCCTAGCCTCAGGTGATTCTCCCACCTCGGCCTCCCAAAGTGCTGGAATTACAGGCTGGAATTACTGCACCCAGCCCAGTGATTTATTTTAAAGTGTATGTTAGGGTCTGCTAGCAAGAGTTAGAAGCCTTGAGAGACTAGTGTACTTTTATTGCTACTGAGTTCTGATCAATCTAGTTATGAATAGCCAAGTGTTGCAAATATATATTTATATATTTACATACTATATGTAAATCTTATGGTCTTCCTCTGACTTTATCAGTTATACACTGGAAGAAGATTACATATACAGTCATTATTTATCTCCAAGAGTATTATCAAAGCAAAGCAGTTTATCTCCAAGAGCATTATCAGAGCAAAGCAGTTTTCTCTGTTGTAGTCTTTCAGGCATTTTTACACAGTTTTCTGAGTTTCAACAGCATCCATTTTAGTAGTAATATGTTGTTATTGCTAGTTTTGTCTTTCCCTTTCTATAGCTAAGGAAACAGGCTTAGGGCAATTGAGTAGTGGCTCAGGACCCCAGAGCGGGGCTTACACCGCAGCCTGCTGGGGTTCTCACCATCTCCTGGTGAACAGACCTCAAGAGTGCTGTTCTCAGAACTGGAAATGTATGCAAGGTGAAGATGAGGGTTTTAAATTAGCAGCAGCTTCCAGTGTGACCTTCAGCCAGTGCCCTCGGCCTCATCTGTGGTAGACTGAGAGGCTTGGACCGAGCCAAGGGTCTGGGAGCCCCCTTCTAGGTCTGCTGTTCCTTGCAACTGTGGGGGTTACTGGAGTCTTACCCTGTGATACCAAATAGCCCTAGATTGCTGATGAAAAGGGAGAAAGGGGGAAGAATGAGTCTGTTCTTTCCTTTTTCTCTGTTGACTAGATGGCTCCAGGTGGTTTTGCTTCTGCACAGGGTAAATTGCACGGGTTTGTGGAAGCTATTCCAAATATTTGAGCTTCTTAGATGCCTGGCACCTGGATACTTCTTTTTCATCATGAATTTTATGAGGGGGCTAACAGAAATTCTCTGGGAATCTGCCCCTCCGTAGTGAAGTTGCACATAGATGATTACACATTTCACGTAGTGGGTAAGCCAAGGTTGACCTGGGGTTCCCCTTTTTTTCACAACTTGTCCTCACTTTGTACTGCAGAAACTCTCTCTAACCATCAAAGGGACTCTGTCAACCAACTGGTTTCAACACAAGATTTAATGACTCCAATCAAATGACCACTGTCTGTTTTGTGGCTCAGAATAAATACATGAGATTATTAATAAATCAGAACCAGACCTTTGACCTTTCAAGTGGAGGCCCAGTCAGCTCGGAGACCTCAAAAGTGAGGACAGTCCTTGTGTGGGCAATGAGACCTTTCCTGTTAGTGAGATGACCCCTAAGCAACAGAAGTAAAGGAATTTATAGCATTTTCCAAGTTAAAATCAAATAGGGCTGGGCTCAGTGGCTCAGCTTGTAATTTCAGCGCTTTGAGAGGCCAACGTGAGTGGATTGCCTGAGCCCGCCGGTTCGAGACCCACCTGGGCAACTTGGTAAGACTTCATCTCTACAATAAATTAAAAATTAGCCAGGCGTGGTAGCGCGTGCCTGTAGTTCCAGCCACTTGGAAGGCTGAGGCAGAAGGATCGCCAGAGCCCTGCAGGTCGAGGCTGCAGTGGCCGGGAGCAGCCACTACACTCCAGTCTGGGTGACGGAGTGAGACTCCAACTCAAAAAAAAAAAAATCGGATAGGAGTGGCAGAATTAGGGCATCCACTCAGAAGAAGAAGAAATAATTCTGTGACATTTTAGACAATTCCCAGTTTAGTTTGGGTCAAGATGCTTTTTCTAAAGTTATCTAGATAAAGCCTTATAAGTCGGAACACATCTCTCTAGGAAACAGATTGCAGAGTGGCCTCCTGAGCAGCCAGCAGCAGGGCCAGATACAGATTCTGCTTACCTTTGACCCAGCAATGCCATTATAGAAACTTACTCCAGAGCTTAGTCAGCCAAAAGTGTACTGCAGTGAGAAGAATGCTTATTGTGGCATTGTTTAACAGCCAAAGCAAAACCTAGCCATGTGACCATCCCACTTCATGTTTCTAGAAAATGACAGAGTAAGTAAATCTGTATTTACTGATGTAAAAGCTGTCTAAGATAGGTTGTTAATATAAAAAAAAGTATAGTACAGCAGGGTCTCATGCATAGTTGATATTCCTGTATGGTGTATACATATGCAGATATACAAGGTATAGGTTTTGGATGACCATAGGACTTGGGTCACCTGGAATAACCATGGTTTATGATTCTTGTCCTGGTAAAGTAATTAACAGTCATCCTCCTTTTCTTTTTTTTAAATTATATATATTTTTATTTTAAAATTGTGGGGTACAGTTAAGAGTCAGGTATACAAATATTCATTGTGCAGGTACCCTTGTTGATGAGGTGTGCCCCCCTTCACCAGACAGATATTAACTACCATTAATCCCACCTCCCTGCCCCTCCCTGACCCCCCCCCCCCATAGTTTCCCACCACTGTTGATCCTTTTCTTATAGTATTATGGTAGTTGTTCAAGGTTCACTTATGAGTGAGAACATATGATACTCAGATCTTTGTTTCTGTGAAAGATCACTCAGTATCATAAACTCTAATTCCATCCAGGTTGCTGTGAAATTCATGATTTTGTCCTTTTTTATGGCTGCATAATATTCCATTGTGTATATGTACCACATTTTTTTAATCCGGTCTTCTTTTGATGGACAGCACAGTTGGTTCCATGATCTTGCTATTGTGAACAATGCTGCGATAAACATACATGTGCAGGTATCTTTTTTATAGAGTGATTTGAGTTCTTCAGGGTATATTCCCAGTTGGGGGATTGTGGGGTCATATGGAAGGTCAATTTTTAGAACTTTTAGGAATCATCACACTGATTTCCACAGAGGCTGTACTAGTTTACACTCCCACCAACAGTGTAGAAGTATTCCCTTTTCACCACATCCTCTCCAGCATCTGTTATTTTTTGAGTTATTGATGATGACCATTCTGACTGGAGTTAGGAGCTATCTCAGTGTAGTTTTAATTTGCATCTCCTTGGTGACTACTGAGGCTGAACATTTTTTCATGTGTCTGTTGGCTGCTCGTATGTCTTCTTTTGAGAAGTATCTGTTCATATCTTTTGCCCACTTTGTAATGGGGTTGTTTGTTTTTTTCTTTTCACACTTGAGTTCCTTGTAGATCCTTGATGTTAGGCCTTTGTCAGACATGGAGTTGGCAAATATTTTTTCCCAGTCTGTGGGCTCTCTGGATGGTTTCTTCGGCTTTGCAGAAGCTTGTCAGTTTAATGAGGTCCCACTTGTCTATCTTATTTCTTATGGCCTGTGCATTTAGGATTTTGCTCAGGAATTGGATGCCAGTTCCAACTTCCATAAGGGTGTGTCCTGCATTTTCTAAAGTTCTTATGGTTTGAGGTTTTACATTTAGGTCTCTGATCCATTTAGAGTTAATTTTTGTGTATGGGGATAGATAGGGGTCCTGT
>CAUYQG010069545.1:0-14779 GCA_963574415.1 Tarsius wallacei
CAGCCGGGTGTGGTAGTGCACGCCTGTAGTTCCAGCTACTTGGAAGGCTGAGTGGAAGGATCGCCGGAGCCCAGCAGGTCGAGGCTGCGGTGGCCGGGAGCGGCCACTGCACTCCAGTCTGGGCGACAGAGTGAGACTCCAGTTCAAAAAAAAAAAAAGAAAAGAAAAGAAAGTCTGTTTGTTTCTCATGCTGGGTGAAAGTGTTATATTGGCACTGAAACAGTCAGTCAGTAGAACTAGACCAGAATGGCCTAAACACCTGGCTCTGTAGCCATCAAGTAGGTGTTTAATTTTAGAGATGAAGCATCTATTCATCATATTTAGAAGTAAGGTTTAAAGGGCAAAGTTCACTGTTCCTTCCTTTGAAAAATAAGGCTCCTCGGCTTCCTGCAGAAAATGAGGCAAACCACAAACGGAGTGAGAACACAACTTTTCTTTTATTATTCTTTCTTCTCTTGTGCACTTTGTACAAACCATCTTTCATTTTTGGGTTGAGGTACAACTTGGCCAAATGGATAGGCAATGGTAACACTTTGGGGTCATAGCAGTTCCCTTTGGCCTGTCTTTATGGCCAGTATAGATTACTATGGCTGTAGTAATTACAAGGCAATCCATATCAGTTGTTGAAAAATGCCATTGTGGCCCAAGAGGACCATATCCTTCCTTATATATGGCACAGACCAGTTTTGTGGGGTTTTTTTCTTTCTTTCTTTCTTTCTTTCTTTCTTTCTTTTTTGAAATATTGTGCTTGAAGACTCCACAATGCCCCCTGTGAAGTGTTGCTTCTCTGGTCCTGCTTAATAGTAGCATAAGGAGAAACAGGAAGCTTTTAAATACCATACCTATATTATTATTGGTGGAGGACAGTTATGGAGCCTCTTCTATATGCCAGAAATCAGTGGACTAAGAAGAAAAATGAAACCTGGTCCTTGGCCCAAATAACTTCAATCAGCAAATGTTAATTGAAAAACTATGATATGTATTCTGGAAACCCATGGGGATAAAATGTTACACACATCTAACATGATTTCTGCCATCAGGGAGGTTACAGTCTAGTTTGGTAGCAGGAAATTAATAAAAGACTTAAAATTACATCTTTGATGTGTTCTATAAAGACTTATTTGTGCTAGGACATCTTAGATCAAAGAGAGTTGGCCTGGTTGAGAAGACCACAGGAGGTCTTCTTTAGAATCCCATTACGGAATTGAGATTTAGAGGATGAATAGGTATTAACTAAGTGAGGGCAGAGATCCAGGTTCAAGGGAGGGATGAGAACATATGCAGAGGTCCTGTGGCAGTGGAGAGAGGTTGGTGTGGTAGCGGCACAAAAACTAGAGAAGACTGAAGATGTGAGATGAGACAGTAAAGATAATAGGACAACTAAAGTCTTCTAGATTTTTGTTTAAGGTTGACTTCATCCTAAGTACAATGGGGAATAACTGAAAGACTAGAAGCAAAGGGAATCAGAATTGTGTTTGAAGATTACTATACTGTTGGGGTGGAAAATAGATTAGAGGAAATATGAATGGATAAGGAGATGATGTTTGGAAGACAGTAAAGAATTTAATCAGAAAGAGAAGACATACCAATAATTATCATCACTGGAAGCCGTGAGAAGTGCCAGAAGTGAGGAATCAAGAGTTAGAGGAGAGAGATACACCGTGTCTGACTGGGGTTCATGGAAGAATTGGCATTCGACTCGGAGGGATTTCATTGTAGGGGAGTTGGGATTGACAGAAAGAGAAGCCAGGAGCAAAAATGTGGAAGTGAGAGAGCCCAGGCCATGACTGAAGAGCAACAAGTAGATCAGTTTGGTGAAAGCTCTGGGTAGGGGCCAGCAAATATTGGTTTCCTTCTGCTCCCTAGAGTACCTCAAGGGGACAAGGGAGAAACCCAATCCCAAAAGAACAGAAGTACTGGATATGCCCTTGAGACCTGGACTGAGTAAAAAGATAGGAACTCAGTGCCCTAAACTGGGGTATAAGCAACCTGTACAAGCAGGGTGCCAGGGGCCAGGCTGACTTGCTATTAAGATTTCAAGCTGTGGATTCAGAGGGCCTGTATTCCACTGGTCAGGGAGTTTGATTGGTTCAGAATCTGGGGCAGAATGGAACCTGCAGAGAGGAACTGACTGGTCCCCCCATGTGACTGGTAACTCAAGAGGAATGAAAGGTAGGCACCCTTAGAGGTGTAGGCTGGAGGATTGGTGAGACTAAGAACCCTAACCCATAAAACTTACTGCAGTTTATAGTTTACTGCAGTGGGTGCCAAGGATACCTTCCCAGCCAAGCATGCCAGGAAAGGAGCCTAGGAAACCAAGCTTCACAAGTCTCTACAATTCTTCATTCTTCATGAGAGACACACTTGAGTTGGTTGGTGGCAATAATATTCTGATTGTCCAGGGTTAAGTGGCTCTAGGTCTTACAAGGCCCCATTTGGGGTTTGTTAAGCCTCATATATTCTACCAAGTCAGTCTTTAACTTTAGATTATGTTATTTATATGTGTGTCATAGCTGAACTTAGCAAGTCACACACCTGGATCTGACATCTTGGTTCTGATTACCCATCCTTACTAGGTCCCTGTGTCATCTTGCTACATGGTCACTGGTTACATCATGATAAAGCATCTCACATGTGCAGTTCTGTAACATTGACCAAGCAATGGACATTCCAGTCCATTCAAGGCTGACGTGCAATGGAGCATGGCTTGTCTGCACAGGGCCTGCCATGAAGGTGTTGAACACTTATGACTTCGAAACTGAATGGGGGAAATGGGATAGAATGAGAAATTGACATCGGTAATATTTCTGATTATATTTGGTTGCTGTTTAATGCCTTTTCACCATATGCGACACCCTGTGGTAATTCATTTCATCTGCACAGTGACCCTTGAAATGAACATAATCACACCTATAGTAAAGAAGAGGAAATTGAAATTTTAAGGAGTTTACTTGGCTTGCCCAAAGTCATACAACTAAAGAATGGGGGAACCTGGACATAGACCTAAGTTTGCCTCAGCTCAGAGCTGACCAAGAAGTCTATCTAGGCTTCTAAGACCCATTTCTCCCTTTGGTGGATATACACATTATTGAAAAATGTCGGGCGTTCTCTTACTGTCTTCAAAAGTTCTGCCTCACCTTTGTTCTCAAGGGAAACCTACAGAAAGGAACGAGTCTCTCCAGACTGTAGAATGTTAGACCCAAAATATAGGTTACAAATCCATCTAATCTTAGGTTCCATAGACAGTGTTTTATTAAAATCACCTCTTGAGCCAGGACTCTTCAGACTTGACTATTCATGTTTTTAGTCCCTGTACTCAAGGGAATTCTTATTATGAGACCTTCCCAACAAAGATAATAATAACGATTCCTCTTTCCCATGGGTGTTCACATTTTTAAGAGAAACATTCTTGCATCTATCAAAACACCTGCTGCTATTCAACAATTTCCTATTCCCTGTAATCTTTTTTTTTTTTTTTTTTTGGTCTTGTAAAGCCGATTGCTTCCAAATAGGATGCAGAGTGCTGAAGACTGAAATTCATTTTCTTGAACTTTATTTAACTGGGCCACAGAATCATTCTGAGAGAATCATTTAAATTAATATGTTGCATTACAGTGTTAGAGAGAAAAAAATTTCCTCCTAATTCTCAATTTTGGAGTTTCTTGAGACATCTGATCTGGGCTCTGACCCCATGATTGTGTGCAGCTGAGTCACTGACAGGTCCACACATATTCTGAACTTGTATTTTTAGGCTCGGGAGCTCTAAGAAGTCACAGAGAGGAAAATTTTTTTTTTCCTTCCCTGGTTGCTCAGTTCACCAATAATCCCTGGTTGAAGGTAAAAAAAAATATCTGAAAAGGGAAAGAAAACAAAAAACAAAATGCTGGAGTGGGAGGTGTAGGTTTTTGCATCCCAAGTGTTAATTCACCCTAAGCTGTGTTAGTGCTGGACGAGACAGCTTGTTTGAAAATTTAGGAGTCCCAGAGAACAACAATAACAAAAATTAACAAATGGCAGGATGAGTAGCAGAAGGGAAAATCAAGCATATGCTGCTCGTTTGAAATGTAGTTTCATTAAAAATCTTTTCCATTGCACCCTAAAACAATCTGTCCTTGCCAGATAACACATTGGGCACCAAAAGGCTGTTCCCTCCACTTGCTTTCTTAGTTGTAAGCCAACCCTTTAAAAATAAGAACACAGCTGCTCGTGACAAAATAAATTTGTCAGCTTGTCTTTGAAAGGTAAAATAACGAGGGGGAGTCGGTGCCGCTTCCCACCACTTACCGACAGTAGCAAGCAACACTCGGTTGTGTTTGTGTTCAGTCAACACTAATCAATAAACATCTGTTGGAATGAGCACTGGTGCCTCTTTACGATTCATTATGCTTCATTAGGAATTGGTTTTGTCTTCAAGGGAAGAAAAAAATCTCATGTAATTAAAGAATAGTATCTTGTGCTCTCATATTTTCCCCCTTAAAGACCTAAATTCTTTTAAGGCCATTATTTACAGTACATTTATCTGTATTTAAATGTAACTACTTTTCCTTGAAAAGACCATCTGTTCATAAAGACCATCCTTTTTCGTCTTCCTAGAGGTAAACTTGGGAAAGTGGTGGTATTAGCCGGGAACTGTGGTTAAATGAAAATTTATGAGATTCAAAGCAGGTTAAGGGAGGTTCGCTACCCAGCAAAATGATATTCAGTCATGTACTGGGAGGGGGTGAAAAGAAAATGTCATTTTCTGGAGGGAGATATGCATTTGAAATGACAATCTTTGGAAATGGTTTTGTCAAAGGGAGGTGTAGCAGAAATTTTCAAGGCTAGTTAACTTCAATGATCCTTTTCTTTGGCTTATTACAGACAATTTAAGTGGCCTCTGCAGTATCAGGCATGGAGTACATTTTGTTTCTTTACTTTCCAGAAAATATCTTGCTTTTGAGGGGCTATTGGAAATATTAGTGTAGATGATGAAGCGAATGTAGGTCATCTTCTAGGCACTATGGATGTATGCCTGCTGAGGGAAATGTCCTTAGGTGAACTTAAACAAAATGCTTCTAATACAAGTACACAAGTAAAACATAAAGTATCTGGTAATGGCCTCAAATTATACAAAACACAGTTACCCCAGATTATGTCCCCATTAGTTTAATGTTTATTTAACCAGAACTTTTGGTGAACTGAAAAGCAGACAAGCACCTTAGGGGGAGCAGAACACTGCAGAGGTTGGGGTGAAATCCAAGCATTAGGATTAATGAAACGGCATTTACCTTTCCACTTAACTCATATTAGAGTCCCCAAATATGGAGGCTTAGGGACTGTTCTGTATGGTAAAAGCTTTCTTTGAGAAATACTCTTAAGGAATTTCACTTAAGAACTACTACCACATACAATGAAGGAGACTTGAAGAATTGCTTTGAATGTGATTAATTTTTATTTTTGAATAATGGCATGAAGATTAAAATAGAAAAAAATTAGACATTCTTGAGCAACACAATAAATATGCATAGAACAGGTCAGATCCCTGCAGATTTGGATACAGAGGACTTTTGTTGTTCATACAAGTGAGGGATAATTACACAGAGCATAATGCCTTTGTGCAAAAAGTCGAATATGTGAGTGGTACGTGAAATTCAGATTTCTCATATCATCTAACCAACCTGTTCCTTATCTACATATTTTCCAAAATGTGTGCAGCAGAACATTTGTCTGTCACGATGCTTAGCAAAATTAGAAGATTAAGATAACCTGGTGAAGACTGAGAAATGTTACATTCTTGGTCTCTTTTTTATACATCCTCTGGCCACATTGGCATTTTAAAGGCTCTGGGAAATCTGGCAGAAAACTTTAGCTTTGTTTAACTCCTACACCTCTCAAACATATTTGACAGCAAGCCCTTTTGTTCAGAGTGTGTTTTAGCATCTAGCAGCATGAGTGCACATGGAAACAACTTTGACAAGTGCTGACCTATACTGGTGTCTTCTAGGCTTATGTAGCTAATGCATTTAATGGGGAATAATGGATTAAAGTGCTGAGATACTACTTCCACTGATCTCTGGGGAGTTTAGGGAACTTTGATATAAAACCTCAGAGCTACCATGAGAAGGCATTGTGAGAGCTGCTGGTATCTGATCTTTGGAATCGGGAAATGAAGGAATACTTCTTGATGGAATAGCCTTCCTCCAAGAGGTATCTTGAAGGCACAACTCTTATTTTTTCTTCTTCATTTGTTCCCCCTTTTTAAATTTTTTGGTAGCCTACTACCCTGGGTACAAGCTCTGAGCTTCCTGACCATTTAAAGTTCACACAGGTTTCTGCCCTGTTTCTGGGCAAGTTTTCACTTTTAAAAATCCCCAGTTCATATTGTAAAATAAGATTGAAACTGTAAGAGATCACCACCTGCAACTGAGAATCTTAGACACCTGACCTTGGTAGAAAAGTTCTCAGTTAAGGTCAGCAGTGGGTACAGCCTACAGGAAGCTTGCCTTCGAAAGCCCTGATTATGTACTAAAAAATGCCTTCCTAGAAAGACAGATGGTATTTTTTCTTGCTTCACTGTTCCTCCAATTGGTAAAAGGGAAAAACTGACCAGCTACCACCAGTCTTTTGGAATATTACTATGACACTATTGCTTGAACTCTGTTATGTTGGATGAAGAGGATGTGCTTTGCAAGGCTCTTATGAGAGAATATGCCACATATCTTGCAGATATCCTGATTCTCCTTTATTTCTCCTTCCATTTTCATTTTCTAATGTATCTTTTTTTGCCATTATTTTTTCTTTTATTTTTCTTTCTTAGTCTTCCCCCATCCTCTCCCTTTCTTGCTTTTCTTTGCTCTTTTTCTTCTTTTCCATTTAGTCTTTTCTTTTCCATCCTACCCTAAAAGAGAATTAGGCTACCTCTAAACACTATACACTCACTGTATTTTGTAGCATTCCTTGAAACTTTCAGGTTTATCCTACAAACATAGAAACTGAGAAGCCTTCAGGATCCATGCCAATTCTTAGTAAACATACTTGCCAAGTTTCCAACACTTCTAAAACAATGTGTTTTAGAATTTTACCTACTTTTTGTCAAGCTTGGAAGGTTATACAGTCATGTACCACACAACGACATTTTGGTTATTGAAAGACTGTGTATATGATGATAGTCCCACAGGATTATAATGGAGCTGAAAAATTCCTATAGCCTAGTGACATTTTAGCTGTCATAACATCTTAGTGCAATGCATTACTCATGTGTTTGTAGTGATGCTGGTGTAAACAAGCCTGCACTGCCAGTTGTGTAAAAGTATAACACATATAGTTATGTACAGTACATAATACTTGATAATAAATGACTATGTTACTGGTTTTTTTTCTTTCACCTTTAAGTTTTTTATTTTAAAATTGCGGGGTACAATTCAGGGTTAGGTATACAAATATTCATTGTGCAGGTACCCTCGTTGATGAGGTGTGCCCCACCTTGTTACTGGTTTATATATGTATTATACCATACCTTTTGTCATTACTTTAGAGTACACTCCTTCTATTTATTAAAAAAATAACTGTATGACAACCTCAGTCAGGTCCTTCAGGAGGTTTTCCAGAAGAAGATGTTATTTTCGTAGGAGATGACAGCTCCATGTGTATTACTGCCCCTAAAGACCTTCCAGTGGGACAAGACGTGCAGGTGAAAGACAATGATGTCAATGATCCTGACCCAGTATAGGCCTATAGGCCTAGGCTAATGTGTGTATTCATGTTTTTAGTGTTTTTTGTTTGTTTTGTTTTTAATCATTAGGGTCTCACTTTGTTGCCTAAGGTTGTTATCACAGCTCACTGCAGCCTCGACCTCCACCTCCACCTCTACCTCCTGGACTCAGGCGATCCTTTCATCCCAACCTCCATCTCAGCTTGGGCTACAGGTGCATACCACCACACCCAGCTAATTTTTTGTAGAGGCAAGGTCTTACTATATTGCCCAGGTTGGTCTAAAACTCCTGGGCTCACGCATTCCTCCCACCATGGCCTCCCAAAATGCTGGGATTGCAGGTGTGAGCCAATGCACCTGGCCCGTCACTGTGCCCAGTAAAAAGAAAAGAAAAAAATTTAAAAATAAAAATACTGGCCGGACTCAGTGGCTCAGCCTGTAATCCCAGCACTCAGGGAAGCTGAGGCAAGTGGATTGCCTGAGCCCTCAGGTTCGAGACCAGCCCGGGCAACTTGGTGAAACCTAATCTCTACAATAAATCAAAAAATTAGCAGGGCATGGTAGCACATACCTGTAGTTCTGGCTACTTGGAGGGCTGAGGCAGAGGGATCGCCAGAGCCCAGCAGGTCGATTCAGGGGTGGATGTGAGCATGTCACTGCACTCCAGCCTGGGCAACGGACAGAGTGAGACTCCAACTCAAATAATAATAATAATAATAATAATAATAATAAATTTTTAAAAGCTTATGGAATAAGGGTATAAAAAAAGAAAATATTTTTGTATAGCTAAACAATGTGTTTGCATTTTAGGCTAAGTGTTATTACAAAAGAATCAAAAGTTAAACAGTTACTAACGTAAGAAAGTTACAGTGAACTAAGATTAATTTATTGTTAAATTTAAAAAAATAAAATAAATTTAATATAGCCTAAGTGTACAGTCCAGTGTTTACAAAGTCTACAATAGTATATAATAACGGTGCTAGGCCTTTACATTCATTCACCATTCACTGACTTCCAGAGCAACATCCAGTTTTGCAAACTCTGTTCATGGTAAGAGCCCTAAAAAAGTATATCATCCTTTAACCTTTTATATTATATTTTTACTGTACCATTTCTATGTTTAGATACTCAAATACTTACCATTGCATTACAATTGCCTATGTACTCAGTACAGTAACATGCTGTACAGGTTTGTAGCCTAGGAGCAATAGACTATATCATACAGCCGATGTGTATAGTAGGCTGTACCATCTCAGTTTGTGTAAGTACATTCTATGATGTTTGCATTTCTCAGAATATATCCCCATTGTTAAGTGACACAAGACTGTAGATAGTTCTTTTGATAAAAGGGCATTTATTCTTATATAATATTTAGATGCAGGATAGCATTATGTGGGTTGCACAGATATGTCCTACAAGAAGGTTTCTGGCCGCATTAGGAGTTGGGGTAAAATCCAGTCCAGATTTCCATTACAAGTCTAGTGCCTGGGGTCTTAAAAAGGAGCGTTTTCTTTTTTGAGTGCCCTCTTCCAATTTTTGTCCAGTGGGAGGTTGGGTACTGCCGTCTTTGTTTAGATAACTCTGCTTGTGATGGTGATTCTTCAGAGGCTCTCACAAGCAGTTCAGCAATTTTATCTGCAAGTCCTAGAGTTATCCTCTTTTGGGATATGGCCGCATGTCCTCAAATCAGTTTATTAGTTTTATCCACAATTTCTTTCCATTCATTCAGTGAACAAAGACCTTGTAAAACAATGACATGCTCCTCTGCAGTCTCACTTCCCAGGCAGTCGTGGTCACCTGTCCTCTTAGCAACATGTTTGACTTGCTCTTTCTGGCTTGACAGAGCAGAGAGGAGGAAATTTGAAACTGAGTTAAACTTCCTCTATACTGATTTAGCTTTGTTTATTGATAAAAGGATTTTAAATATTTATAGTTGGTTTTGAATATCAACTTTAGTATAAATGTGTAGTCATGAGATTATATAGCCTGGAAATTGGGCTTCATTAATTGTTTCTTAAAAGTTCATTTTAAGTATCACCTGGAGGTACTGACTTTATCTAATAAACCTAATGCTTGGTTAGAAGTGGCAAGGTCTACCCCTCACCTTTGTTGAGTGTAGGAAGAAGCTGGTCACTCATGGATATGTGAAGGCAAAATCTTTAAGGGGCATGTTATGCTACCAAGAGATTTCATTCTCTGGCTGTAAGAAGACAAAATTCTGCAGGCGACAAAATAATTCAAGTTGAACAACTTAAAAAAAAAAGCTTGTCATCTCTTAAATAATATTCTCTTAAAGAACATGCATAAAGCAAGCAGGGAGATATTTATTTAGTTTTTTGAGATTTAGTATATAATTATGTATAGTCTAACGTATATATGGATGTTTATATGTCATGTATATCTCCTTAATGAAGTTTATATTTCCTATACAGGTACATATCTGCATCTGTATATCATACTTTGTGTTGTGTTCTGTTAGACAATTTAAAGCCTTACACATTTAGGAAATAATGTTTTAATAAAAATGAATGCTATTGATTTCTGTCATAATATAGACATTGTTTTGTTAACTTCTATGATCTGCTTGCCTTAAAATTCTCCTGTAATTAGATATTTTCTAATAGTTGAGGTTAATAGAGCTGAGGGTCACAAACTTTCTTTTTTAATCCCTGAGAACATAATTTTCCCTTGAATAAGAATTTTGCCATAATAGATTTTATCCTAATGTTAATTTGCCTTGTGGAGCTGATGTTGAATTTTTCCCTTTCGAATTTATGATCTGGTAGATATCCTACTGAGTTTAAGATGCTGAACCTAATGATATTCACATTGGTGGCATTATATTGATTGGTTTTGGTTTGATGTATAGAGTTTTTAAAAATAATAACATTGAATAATTATACATATGCAATGTGCTTTTTTCTGCTTGTACACACTAGAATTAAGATTTATGTTCACCATCATGAGATTAATGTTATACATACCTAAATTCAGAACTCTAAACTGATGACACTTTTAATTGGGAATAGATAGGGATGTGTGTCCTCCCCTACTATTTCCAAAATATCCAGTATTTGAGCGCTGCTGTTTATCTGTTGTGATTTATTTTGTGGGGTTTGTTGGAGCATATTATAAATATTTTACACATAATCATAAGAAGGACTTTTGCTCTAGTTGACAAAACTCCCCGCCAAAAATCCTAAGTAACCAGCCTTCTAAGTGAAGTAAAAACTTATTTAGTTTTATTCTACATTCCAGAAATATGTTTAATAACTTATCACATGGGGTAATGGATGTGAATGTACCTTGCCAATTGATATGTATTGTGTACATTCATTATGGATTAATGAATGATTAGTACTGGCCAACATGGTCCATTGTGTGTAGAGAGTAGAAATACATGAATATGAATGGCATGTCATATCTGAAATACACCCAAATTTTAAGCTAATTTCAAATGTTCCTTTTCATACCCTTGTGCAAACGAATTTTTTAGAATCTAAAAGCAATTTTCGTACAATGTATTTGAGCTTTTACCCTGAATAATGTATAGGCTATTTGTAGAGATGTTAACCAAAATAAATAAATAAATAAATAAAGTTATTAAACATAAACCCTAATTATTATGAGTCAGCTTACTTATGGGTTGCTTTATTTAAAACATCATTCCATGCAGATTTTTGGCACTAAATAAATTGAAAATCTTAGTTACTTGACCACATTAGTCTCTTTTTAGCCAGCTGTGTTTCTGTTGTATAGAAACAGCTTTACTGTGGTCTTTGCCAACAGACAGAAAACTGTTATGATGAAAAATGTGACTTTTTAGTGACATGCATCTGTTTACCAATTCACATCCAACATTTTAAATTGTGTTCTCTTAATTTTCTACCTATGTCCCCATGGAAACTTTTTTTATTTGTTTCTTCAAAAGAAATTGTAAAGATAAGCTGTTTCTCCCAGTTTGTAGTATAGCTTTATGGAAAGGGAATTCAACTTAAAGTCAAACAGATTTGTCTTTGAAAATGGGATTCCACCACTTAGTCACTGAATAATCTTTGGAAAATCCTTTTATTTTTCTGAACCTCGGTTACTTAATTTTTCAGCATAAATGAGATAATAATTATGAAATTATGAAAGTTCCTAACATGATACTTGGGTACTTGAAATATGGTAGGTGCCCTGTAAAGGTTAGTTCTTCTTCCCACCCGTACCCAATGAATGGTATTTAAGTTCTAATTCTGTGATTCTCTCTCTCTCTCTCTCTCTCTCTCTCTCTCTCTCTCTTTCTGCCTTTGGCAAATTTTTTTAAGTGAGTAATTCAAGGAATGAACTGTACTAGTATTTAACCTATAGAATTCAGAGTTTAGCTTTAAATGAATGTGGCTTCAATTTTTTGACTCTGTCTAAAACTAGAAAGTATTAACACTAACAATATGTTTTACTTTTCTTATTATACTTGACTTATTAGAAATAAAATATTGGCAATGCTGAGTCCTATGTAAAATGCAAAATATTTGCTTAGTGTTGTTAGTTAGAAAAATGGATGGCTGCAATTGTTCTATTATTATTTCATTTATTGTAATCCTCATCCCCACATATCATGTTTGTGTTCTTGAACTAGCAAATACATATGTGAACAATTTTGAAGTTTGAATTTAATATTTAAGTAAAACTTAAATGGAAAATGAAATTGTACTGAGAAAACAGTTTTCCATCTGTTTCCTTCCAAAATTAGACAAAATGTTCCCATTTAAGTATCTCTTTAACAATGGAGAGGAAGAAAGCTCTGTAACCTTGTCATCAGCAAGCCTGAGGATCAAACTCTGCCATTTAGGAACTCATTAGCTGTGCTTTTGCTTAGGATGATAATAATTTATCTTTTCTAACAGAACACCTCCCAAACCACATGAATGTCACATTTCCTCTCTAGGACCTTCTGCTTTTCTGAACTTTTTATTTACGCCTAGATTTAGTAGAAATAAGGTGATTCTGGAGTGTATAGATTTAATGTAAGTGGATTTTTCTTTCTTTTGGTTTTGACTAAACTTTGAGCAAAGTAGCTCTTTAGAAGAAAAAAGAATGAGAACAGGCTAAATCAAGTATTTCCAAGAGCCCCAGCTCTAGTTGAGAGCACTTTTGCTCAAAAACAGAAGGCTGGGCCAGCCATGGTGGCTCATGCCTGTAATCCCAACTACTTGGGTGGCTGAGGCAGAAGGATTACCTGGGCCCAGGTCGAGGCTGCAATGAGCTGTGATCATGCTACTATACTCCAGGTTGGGTGACAGAGTGAGACTGCAACTCAAAAATCAAAAACAAAACAGAAGGCTAATTATATCCCCTATTTTAATATTGCTTATAGACTATTTCAACCATATGGCTTGACTTTTAAGAAAAATATATGAAAGATATAGTCTGTTTTGTTATAGATGTGGTCAGGCCTGCTGAATTAAATGCTTTGGTTCAAAAAGTATTCCAATAAAACATTTCCATGGTGTTATTTTTTTTAATCAAATAAATTATTTTGGAATGACTCTGCTATATTTTGAGGATTCATCAAGGGACTGCACTGACTCATTTGTTATATGCCAGACACTGTACTAGGCCTGGGGGTTGTGAGGGAAGGAATTTTCTGTTCTGTCCCTCAGGATGCTCACAGTCAGCCTATCATCAAAAATATGAAAAAGTGAGCTTTAGGATAATGTGAAAGGCAGAATAGAAAGCTGTAAGAACAATGAAATGAAGTAATTTTAGGACTTTGTATTTAGTAATTAAATAATTAATCTCATTACTTGGTACATGTATTGTATTTATATGTTCCAGGGAGTTTTTGTCACTGGGGACTGCTTCATCTTTACATTTCCATTTCCATAATGGCCTATCATTTCTAGCCATAAATCAATCAAGCAGTAAACTTAAAGATGAGAAAAAAATGGCCCTAATAGCTAGCGTGTCCTAAAAGCTTTGAATCCTCCAATTAGTCATGGTGAATTTAATCCATCCTAAGACTGAACATTGGGAAATCCTTTGGGCATCAAATTCTGGATGCAGTCCCCTTATCCCCGGATCACTTCCCAACATTTTGGCTTTCGTGAAATGAATGCATCAATAATCGTTTTGGAGTCTCAAAGACAGTTCCTTTGGATGCATTATTAGAGAGTAAATTTAATCTATTGCTTGCTGTGTTCACTGTCAGGATAATTTGACCATTTGGAGTCTCATGTGGATCTTTTGAAAACTAGTAATTGATTCTCTCTCTCTCTCTCTCTCTCGTTGTTCCACAAAAGCTGGAGTGGCTATAGAGATGTAGTCTGAAGTAGACATGCAAAATAATTTTTAAAAGTAGAACAAAGATAAATGTAAGTGATAATAGAAGCTTCTGTTAAAAGGAAAGAGAAAGATGAAGAAACTCATAACAAAAGGAAGAAGTGGATTAGAAGACTCTAGTGCTGGATAAGGACATTTTTCATGAACACTATTTTCCATAGTACTTCTGTATTTATCCCCTAAAGCCACAGCAACCATGTCTATCTACACAGTTGACTTCCAAGTTAATATCTCCATCCCAGACCCCTTCTGTCAACTTGTAATGTGTATAAACTAACTGCCTTTTAGGCCACTCCATTAAGATGCCCAAAAGACATTTCAAAGTCAATGAGGCAGACTTTTGGAGTTTTCTGTCTGTGAATAGCACCAACTAATGTTTCAGGTCAGAAATCTAGGGATTATCCTTGACTTCTGCTTCCTCATCCTCCTAAATCCAATTTATCAGTAAGTTCTTTAGATTTTACTTCATAATACAGAGGGTGCCAAAAAAATGTATACACATTTCTTTTCTTTTTTTTTTTGAGTTGGCATCTCACTCCATCGCCCAGACTGGAGTGCAGTGTCCGCTTCCGGCCACCGCAGCCTCGACCTGCTGGGCTCCGGCAATCCTTCCACCTCAGCCTTCCGAGTAGCCGGAACTACAGGTGTGCGCTACCACGCCCGGCTAATTTTTTTGATTTATTGTAGAGATGAGGTTTCGCCTGCCCAGGCGGGTCTCGAACCCACGGGCTCAGGCAATCCACTCACCTCAGCCTCCCAAGGCGC
>CAUYQG010069547.1:0-15760 GCA_963574415.1 Tarsius wallacei
GTTGGGGTCTTGCTATATGGCCCACGCTGGTCTCGGACTCTTGGGCTCAAGTGATCCTCCCTCCTTGGCCTCCCAAAGCACTGGGATTAGAGACATGAGCCACTTTTGCCTAGCCATGTTTTTCTTTTTTTTTTTTTTTTAATTAATAGACAGTTGTTTGTTTCTCTTTTTTGAATCTTTATTTTTAATTTTTTTTTTTTTTTTTTTTTTTTTGAGTTTGAGTCTCACTCTGTTGTCCAGACTGGAGTGCAGTGGCCGCTCCTGGCTACCGCAGCCTCGACCTGCTGGGCTCCGGCGATCCTTCCGCCTCAGCCTTCCAAGTAGCTGGAACTACAGGCGCATGCTACCACGCCCGGCTAATTTTTTGATTTATTGTAGAGATGAGGTCTTGCTTGTCCAGGTGGGTCTCGAACCCGCGGGCTCAGGCAACCCACTCACCTCAGCCTCCCAAAGGCGCGGGATTACAGGCTGAGCCACCGAACCCGGCATTATTTTTAATTTTAAAGATGTGAAAAATTCGGGATTAGGTACTTAAGTGGTCATCATACAGGAGGTAAAGTTTGGGCCTCCCTTTGGTCCCCATTTAAATTAATAGACAGTTTTAAGAGCAATTTTAGGTTCACAGTAAAATTGAGTGGAAAGCACAGAGAGTTTCCATATAGTCTTCCCCTCACACACAGCCTTCCCCACCATCAACATCCCTCACCAGTGTGGAATATGTGTTACAATGAAATGGTATTTGTGATCTCTCTCTCTCTCTCTCTCTCTCTGTCTCTCTGTCTTTTATAGATACCAGTTTTACAAGGCACAAAGAGGTTGAGTAATTTGCCCAAGTTTTGCACAGCTATTAAATCATAGAACCAGGATTCATACCCAGACAGTCTGTCTCCATAGACTGTATTCATGCCTACTACTGCACTACTGTGCTGTGTCTTGTAAGTGGGACTCCATTGTCTATGTCAAGTGTATTATCTCTACACTTAACACCAGACCACATTATTGCCTATCTCTCTGTGAGAATCTTAACTTTCCTCATTTGATTACTTTGCCATATGACATTTCTGTGGAGAATAAAGCTGCTATTATTAGTTATCCCAACTCCATCTCTTATGCTTGGACTTGACACACAATGAAAAGTATTAATCATGAAGTAAGGCTCATTAATGCAAAGAGACACATGAAGTTTGACAACAGTTCCAAAGCTAGCATATAGGCAAGAATGAAGTTGATATAGAGCTTTTATCACAAGAAATAGGAGGAGCTGTAACATGCAAAAGCGGTCTTGGTTCTTGAAGGAGAAACTCTTCTAGAGATGTCATCCATACAACCTTGGCCATTCTCCTTCAGCTTCAAGCCACAAGGGTGCTGTGCCCACATCACTGATCGACTCTTTACTCAAATAAATGATTTAAGAGGAGAAGTTTCCACTTTGTCTCTTGCTCTCACTCTGTTCTCCAGGGGTAGCCGCTTCAGCAGAAGAGAACACCAGATGATACTGACTCGCCCATGAGGTGACAGTGGGCAGCCAAGGTTAGAAGGGGGTGTCATGTGGGCACATTTTTTTAGCAAGCAAAATGGTATTATTTTGAGACAGTACTTCAGTGGTAGGAAGACCGTAAGATGACTCCCGTGATCCCTGGTGTTCAGTGCCTTATGTAATTGCCCTTAAGTGACTTGTTTGTAACCAATAGAATACTTCAGCACTGAGGAGATGCTACTTCTGTTATCCGATTACAAGAAAATGTATTTCCATCATGCTCGCAGACTCCCTTTCGTGGTGGAGTTGATAAAGCAAATTTCCATGTTGGGAAGGCTGCACGGCAAGGAACTGAGGGTGATCACCAGCCAGTTGCCCAGTGAATGTTGAGGCACTTAAGCCACTGCCCAAAAGAAATTGAACCCTTCCAACAATCGCATAAGTGAGCTTATTGAGCTTCCCACATTGTGTGTTCGGATGAGAACTTAGCCCCAGTCAGCATATTGATGGCAGCCTTGAGACCCTTACATGAACCCAGTTGAGCCGTGCCTGGATTTCTGTCTCACAGAAACTGTGAGATGAGAAGTGTGTATGGTTTTAAGTTGCTAAGAAACAGTAGACAACTAACACAACTTTGAGCACAAACTCTTCACCGGTGAACATTACTGCTGGATTTCACAATTCACTCATCTTGGTAATGCAAAGAACATTTTCATTTGACATTTTTTGCAGTATCTGAGGTCAGCAAGATGTGATGGTATGTGCTTGTAGTCCCAGCTACTAAACATAGCGTGACCTCCATCTTTAAAAAAAAAAAAAAAGATGTTAACACGTTTTGTGAAGGAATTTGTAGTATATAATTTGCTAATCTATGTCACTGAAGTATGCTTTCTTTAATGACCAGAAATTTTTTAAATGATTTCTGAAAGGTTGCTTGGAAGAAAAACATGGTTTGTATCTCAATTTTGCTGAAGTTGAGTATGGCTAGACTATGAATGTAACCTCTACCTCTGACAATATGAAGTGCTAGCTTCTAGTGCACGAAAGAAAAGCTTTGACCAACTTCACTTCTACTTAAAAAAAAAAAAAAAAAGCAAAAAAGCCTGAAAGTATTATCATTAATAGTCAGTTGACAAACAAAAATTCACTCAGCAATGGATTCTTAAATCTTATCTGCTAATGTTATCTGAAAATGCATAATGCATACTAGAATCCCCATTATGAACACAGATCTGTAAAAAGAAATATCAGGGTCTCCATATAAATAAGGAATGGAAGAGAAATTGAATAGAAATTTTATATTAAGTTTGGTGATAGGATTTTTCTTTTTGTTTCTGGCATTACTGATCAAATTTAGATTTGTAAGAAGTAAAAATTATGTAAGAAATTTGTAAGCCTGCATTGAAATCCTCACCCTGTCACTTAAATGACCATGTGACCACTTGAAAAAGTCACTTAATCTCTGACTCATACTCCTTATTTTAAAATGGAGTGACAATAGTAACTACTTTGCAAGGGAAATGTGAAGAGTCAATAACTAATAAACGTAAACATCTTGGAAAATTGTCTGGTATATAGCAAATGCTCTGTGAATGTCAGTTGTAACAGCTATATTTTAGAGAGGTATTATTAACTGAGTTTTTGTGTCCCTCATTAAATTAATATATTGAAATCCTACTAATCCCTGATGTGATATATGTGGAGGTGGGGCATTTGGGAGATAATCGGGTCATGAAAGTGCTCTTATAAGAATATAAGACATGAGAGAGAGGATCTCTCTCCCCACCATGTGAAGATATAGCAAGCAGGTGGCTGACCCTCTGCATAGTAGTGCCTTGATCTTGGAGTTTGGGGGTCTCCTTTCATTCTATTTAGTGTACAGCATTGCCTTCTTTACACTTTTGGTTCTGGTTCTCTTCAGGATGAAAATCTGGCTTACACAGCTAGAAGCCCAAACCTCACCTGCATGCAACTTTCTTATGTAGTAAATCATCATTTGTGCCCCACAACTCTTAAATAAAAAAATAAAATAAAAATCTGACTTACAGTACTGGTATACTTCATTAGTGATGAAGACTATCAAACATTTCTACATAATTTTAATCTTTTATGAAAGAAACTAGATAGCTACATTGTACTTGAAGTGCACTTGAATTATACAACTAGCAACTGACTCCTATTTCAAACCATAACTCTATATCAAATTATGAGGCTGATCTAACATAAAATAAGATTACTCATCTGTCAGAGGAAAAGCTCCAACAGGAAAATTTAGGTAGGATGTGAGTCATATAATGTGACATTCTTCTGCTTTGTAAATAAATCCTATTTAACTAAACCGTATGTTTTAAAGGAATTAAAAAGATGAAAAATGTAAAATATTTATATATCTAACCCCTTGACCAATTATATCTTTTATACATTTGAACTTCTCAGAGTTATAAGTGGACTTTGGAAGTAAGCCAGCCATTTTCTTTGCAGCAAGTCTTTCCAATTGCATTTTTTCTTTAATAAATAATTTGTGATCACTTAAATATAGCAAATAATTGAGCTATATACTTTTGTTGTTTTCTCTAGATGGTATTGACTGAAGCAAAAGCTAGTAGTAAAAGTTCTGAAATGTTAAAGTGTATAGTCTGTGATTTCCCTTCTTAAATTTTCCAGGAGTCAATTGAGTTGTTAGGAGATGAGAATTACACTTCATAACTTCACTGGTCAAGGTAGCATTTCAGCTCTACAGCTTATTAAAATGTTGTCTTGTTTCCATTGGGAAGTTTGAGTTCAACAGCTAGAATCAGGGAACCACTGAGGTGGATTTAGCTTTGATCTCAGCGGTTGTAAGTTGCACTCCCTGTTTCTTTCCTCCCTTTGGAGTGCTGAGGGCTGCACCTGAATTGCAGAGCAACCACAAAAGATAAGGGCAGTAGAAGAGAAAAACGAGAGAGCGCATCCTAGTGGATCGTAGGGGGACACTAGCCTACTGCTTGAGGATTTAAAGTCTGTACTTGTATGTGTATGTATCTCTTTGTGTGTTTGTAGGATTTAGATGGTCTTATATCTCTGTGTTAAAACTAATAAAAATTTGGTCTCTTAACATTTGATATCATTTATCTTCTTAAAATACTCTTTATTCTTGACTTTAGTAACCTTTCGAAGTACTTTTTTCTGTCGACTTTAGTGACTTATAATTCTCCTGGTTTTTCTACCTCTCTTTGGATATTCCTTTTTGTCCCTTTTGGAGATTCCTCTTCCTCCGTTCATCTCTTAAGTGTCAGTGTTTCATGGGATTCTGTCTTAGAAGATTTCTCCTTTCATACATTCTCCCCAGTTTTCCACTTCCATGGTTTCAGTTACCAACAATATGCTGAAGACATCCAAATCTATATATCATACCAGTCCAGACCTCTCTTCTGGCCAGTGTTCCAGGGACATTTCACTGTGTCCACAACTGAACTCATTCTCTTTCTTCCCAAACTTGTTCTTCCTTGTGTCCCTCTAGTGAATAGTGACACCCACTAGGCAATAAACCAGAGTGTCATTCTTTTTTTTTTTTTTGAGTTGGCATCTCAGTCCATCGCCCAGACTGGAGTGCAGTGGCCACTTCCGGCCACCGCAGCCTTGACCTGCTGGGCTCCGGCGATCCTTCCGCCTCAGCCTTCCAAGTAGCCTGAACTACAGGCGTGCGCTACCACGCCCGGCTAATTTTTTTGATTTATTGTAGAGATGAGGTTTCGCCTGCCCAGGCGGGTCTCGAACCCGCGGGCTCAGGCAATCCACTCACCTCAGCCTCCCAAGGCGCGGGATTACAGGGTGAGCCACCAAGCCCAGCTTAAAGTTTGGGCTTCTAACTGGCCCTCTCTCCTCCTGGTATTGAACCAGGTACCTTTGTGTTGTTTCTTGCCCCCTGCCCTCTTCTCTCCCTCCCCTGGCAGTGCCCAGTGACTGCTGATTCCTCCCTTGTGCTAATGTGACTAATGATCAGGGCACACTTATGAGTGAAAACATGTGGTATTCAGTTCTTTGTTTCTGTGATAGTTCACTTAGTATGATAGTCTCCAATTTTCTTTTCTCTAATATATCCTGAACTTTGCCTCCGGTTCAGTCTTCCTGAAGTATGACTGATAATAACCATCTCAAAACACAGTCATTATTTTTATTTGAATGGTTATGTGGCAAGTACAAATGGATAGCTGAGCAGAGGGATCACAACCTCAGGAGACTGGGCTGAGAGTTAAATATGCACATAAAAGGGCTCTGTGTTTTGGACAGTGTTGTAATCACCTGTGTCCATCTCTCCATTGACTGGAAGTTCTGTGAGGTCAAGAACTGTATCTCCTTATCCCTGGCATTCACGTATTCAACAAATAATTACCGAGCACCTAGTCTAGCCCCCAGCTAAAAAGTCCTCTCCACCTGCTCAGCTGCATAACAAATATTCATTAGATTAATTAACCCTCTCCCTTCCTGACCTCAGCTTTAATTTAATGCCAAAGATGCAGACACTCAATAATGATGACACTTGATGTTCTTAAAGTATAGATTCTCTTGTGTGAATATATGCTGATTGAATCTGAATTTTTTCCATTTTCAACCCTCATTTGGCCTCAGCATTTAGAAAATATAGATTCCAGCTTGTACTTGCAAATATGCCTGTGACATCTTGGCACTTGAATTTGCAGTTGAGAATATGCAGCATATGCTATGAATTTCTGAAGTCGGTGCCAGCACAGCTGGTTCTGATCTGCACACAAACAAATAAAACCATGTGGTTGGTGCTGAAATGTGAGGACAGGTGACAATCCTTGGCAAGGCACTGGTTACAAGTGGGCCAATTAAGTATCTGCCCTTTCTTCCAGCAGGTAAGTTCAGAAGCAGACTCCTGGAGATGATCCTGAATGTGAAGTCTTGTGGTTGTAATTAAGGTCCTTTTTTAAAAAATGTTTTATTTTATCTGTTTGTGTGATGGGTTGAATTGTGTTCCCTCGAAATTCATATGCTGAAGTCCTAACCTTCAGTACCTCAAAATGTGACATTTTTGGTAGATCATGTCTTGAATTAGTCACATTAAACTGAAGCCATTGAGGAGAGGGCCCTATTCTGATCTGACCTGGGTCCTTATAAAAAGGTGACATTTGGACACAGGAACAGATATGCACAGAAGGAAGATGAGAAGGGATACAGGGAGATGTCAGCAATCTATAAACCAAGGGGAGAGGCCCAGAACAGATCATTCCCTTATAACCTCAGATGGAATTAAACCTGCCACCACGACACTGTGATGTCAGAATCTAGCCTCCACAACTGTGAGACAATCCATTTCTGTTGTTTAAGCCACCCAGTCTGTGATAATTTGTGACAGCAGCCCTAGAAAACTTAAACAGCTTGGATTATGTTATAATGTTCTTTGCTGAAGCTGAAATCTTCAGTTAATAACCCAACCCATTTTTTTCCATTAAGGCAAATCATCCAATGAGATCTAAAACTAAAATGTGTTCAGTTGAAGGAATTTCTCACCAATACCAGTTTACCTTTTAAAATAGCCAGTGCCGTTAAGGTAGCTATAAGAACAAAACCATCAGCAGTATCTCACCTGGATTTGCAAGGCGGCTACTTGTTGGTCCAAGAATCTGATAGGGATCTACAGCAAAAAGAAAGGAAGTCAAATCCCAAAAGTTATAGTTGTGACTCAGTGTGATGTGACTTGGGACATCAGACTGATTTAACTGTGTTTTCAAATTTCAGAGCAGAAAATGTCCCCTACTTCCAAATCATCTGCCTCTACCTCCTGTATGTGATCAGATATCATATACGAGGGGGACCCAAAAACCCAAAATATATTTATAAGTAACTGTGTATTTATTCTTACATGTTTAATCTTCAATCACTTTCAAAGTACTGTCTATTTGATGCAATACACCTATCGAGATGCTTTTTCCACTGCTCAAAACAGTGTTTGAACTCATCAATTTTGATGCCTTTTAGTGCTTCTGCCATTTTTTGTTTCACCTCTTTCACATCAGCAAAATATTTCCCTTTGAGGACTTTTTGCATCCGGGGAAACAAGCAAAAAAAGTTGCTTGGGGTGAGATTGGGTGAATAGGGAGAGTGGGACACTGGGGTCATGTTATTTTGGTCAAAAACTGCTGAATACTCAGTACAGTGTGAGCAGGTATACTCATAAATCACCCATCATGAAATGGGCAAACACATTGAAAGAATTTCCAAAATAATAATAATAATAATCCACTAAAGCTGAACGCAGCCTCTCACAAACACCGCTAGCTGGTACAATGGGTATATTGATGCCGTTGGGTTCCTAGAACACTGACCTAGTGGAGGAAGCCTGAACTACAAGAGGCCCTCTCTCAAAAAGATAATTCCAGTTTTTCTGAGGTCCTCTGTCATAGAATCTCAGAGAGGTATCTTGGCCTCGTAGTTGGTGGCAGAGCTCAGATGCAGCCCCAGGTTCCTGACACCTAGCCCAGGGCTCATGCCAACCCATGATATAAATAGGACAGACGTGTGTCTCATCCCCAGTTGGCCCCAAGGCCATGCTGGCTGTGGTGCTCAGCACACACCCAATATCAACCTTCCACTGCATTTCCATACTACACTAGATGCTGATATTGGTGCACGTGGCATGGAAGGTAAAATTAAAAGAATTCGTCAATCACAAAGCAGCAGCTGTGTGCAAGAGGAATGTCTTTTCCATATTTATTACATAAATTTAGAAATTCTTTAGTACAATCTCATGTTATCCCAAGTCATTAGACTCGTGGTTTGGTCTCCATTTTACATATGGAACAGTCATAAAGAAGAAAGAATAATGTTAATTTCCTTAAAAAAAAAATGACAGGTGCTGTTGCTCAGTACTTTGAGAGGTGGAGGCAAGAGGACTGCCTGAGCCCAGGGTTCAAGACCAGCCTGGGCAATTTAGTGAGACCTTGTCTCTACAATAAAGAAAAAAAATTAGCTGGGAGTGGTGGCACACACCTGTAGTTCTGGCTACTTGGAAGGCTGAGCCCAGAAGGTCAAGGCTGCAGTAGCCGTGATCGTGCAACTGCACTCCAGCCTGGGTGACAGAGTGATACTCCGACTCAAAAAAAGAAAAAAAAAGTGACACATTTTAGAACTGCCCTGCTGAGCCTGAATCTTCTCTTATGGCTACCCAGATGGTCCCTGAAACATACCTAACTGAGGACGCTGGTCTTCCGTTTTGGGCACTGTAGAAGGAGATGGCTGAGCAGCTGAAAATTCAAAAATAAAAAAGCCAATTAGCTATAACTTACATTTGGTTACTAGTCTTTGATGTTGTTATATAATCATCCTATCAATTCTTTTTGTTATTAACATAATAGTCTAAGTCTTATCTTTAGAAGTATCTTATGATAAGAAAATATTCTCCTCTCTAATGAAATAAAATATAAATATTAGAACAAAAAATGAGACTATTTTCCATTATTTAAAAAGTTTCATATCCTCACTTTTTCCAAAATTTAAATAAAAGAATGTAAGATGGCTTAACAAACAGATAAAAATAGATCATAGTCTACAATAAATAAAGGGAAACCACCAGGAAAATAAAGACAGGGATAATTTTAAGCATGGCCAAGATTCAGAAAGTCACCAATTACTTAATCTGTACTCATCCCATGAAACATGCCCCTGTTCATGTTGAAATACACTACATCATTCCCATCTTTTTGTTATGAAAGTAGGCATAAACAAAGTAGAGAAAGAATCACTGCGTTTAAAGATCAGTTGTACTTTGTTGTCAATAGAACAAACCTGCCACATGTTGCAAAATCATAGATTAGCTACATAAGTTATTATTCACTCCATCAATAGTTATCGACCGCCTTGTGGCATGCAGACTCTAAGCTGTGGGAACCAACACTGTACCTTTCGACTGGGGGGTGGGATGGCCATGACCAGTCCAGGCTGATCTCCTGGGGGGCTCATACGGTAAATCTGTAAAGACAAATAAATTTACTAAAATAACAAGAATGTAATTTTTTAAATAGATGCTTTGGTTTTTCAATGTGATTTTGTGTTTATTAGAATAAATGCTATGCAAGAAAATCTGATAATCCAAAGAAATATTCTGCTAGAATTGGGTTTTATTTAGAAAGTATAGTTTTATATATTTTATTGATCTAAAATTCTCAGCCATTTATATGAAAACTCCCACTAACAGCTTCTCTGAAATCCAAAATCAAGGTCATATTAAAAATTTCTCAAAATCTCATTTATCCTGCTTCCAACTGGGACTGATCTAAATCTATCTCTTTATTGTCTTCATGACCAAAACAGAGTCCAAAATTTGGATGAATCAACCAATTTCTGTTTGAGGTCCACCCCCAACCCCATGACTCACTCTTTTCTTCTTGCTCCTCCTTGGAAATGATCACTACTTCCTTATCTTATTTGTAAGCTGTTCCTCTTGGTCAACCTCATTTTCCCTTTTATAACCTCATCCATTTATATTAAGTTAGTCTCACATGGTCTAATTATTTACGTAGGCAAATGCCTATTCTTTATTCTTTCTTGTTTTCTAAATAAGTATAAATTTTCTCTAAAATAAATTGCATGAAACAAATGACAGGACTGAAACAAGACTGGCCCCACAACACATTAACAACAACCATCTGAGCTTAAGTACGTGCCAATAATGTATTTGTATTTATGACATATCACTTGTCCCATAAACCTTCATTGTACTTTGCATATGCAAATTTAATAATTACTGCTTGTGTTCTATTATGATTAACAAGGCTCTAAGTCATTTCAAGTGTGTTTCAAAAATATATTCCAGAAACATTATATTATATATATAGTTTACATATATATATATACTATATATGTATATATTGTATGTGTATATATGTATATCTATGCATACCCATACACTAACTGTGAATACGTAAAGCTATTCTACATGAAATCTTATTATACAACCATTTCAAATTACGTCTTCTTGGATCAAGGGATCTCAGTTCAATGTCATGTGTCATTCTGGGTCAACTGAAGACTATGGCCAAGTATTTCAGTGGGTATTTTACTGCCAGACACTAAGAGACAGTTACAAAATCTCACTTGGAGGGTAGGACGATGCAATGATCTTTAAGCTTCTCTTTAAATAAATCATTTAACCTTGTACAAAACTGGTCATTTGGTGGGTCAATCTTCAGAGAGCTTGACTGTGTGACAGAAGATGTATCTCTTTCTATTTTCATATCCCAAAGAGAATAGAAATTATATGCAATATGAAATTCAACACAGAACTTACTTAATTTATTTGGTCTGTTTGGCTACAAACAGTGCTACTAGTGTGGTCTGTGAAATCCTACCCTTCAGAGTTTTGGAGGATTAGATAATTTTTCTTTTTAAACTCTGCTATTGCTCACTTCTCCAACTCAGATAGCATTTTTGCATTTGGGGACCTTAAACTTTTCCCACCTAGCTCCTCAAATTGTCACTTTTCTGGTGTTGGGGCTGCACATGGGGATTAAATCTGCAGCCAATACCAATTTACAACTAAATTTCAACTTAAGTCTGTGGGAGCACTTTACACACAGATTCTCAGCCAGTGGCATTTTGTCTAAAAAATGGTTAGCCAGAGTTTCAATTTGCAAATTGTCTCAGAAAGAAAAATCTGCCAGCAAGACATTCCTAACAACATCTAGCCTAATTCAGGAGCAGAAAGGCACATGAACAAAGAGCCTCTGTTTACCAAATGGAAAAAAAAAAAGCAAGATAATACAGAAATGTGTCTAGTTTCTTCTTTCTCAAAGTGTGGTCTGTAGACCAGCAACATTGACAATATCTGGGAGCCTGTTAGAAACACAAAATCTGACCCCAGACCTACTGCATCAGAATCAGCATTTTAACAAGATCCCAGGTGATGGGCACACACCGAAGTTTGAGAAAGCCTGCTCTAAAACATTTCTATTGCTTATTCTAGGACTCTTGTGTTCCTACAGATGATGATTTCGGAAATTCTACCTGGAGTGGGTAAATACTAAAAAAATGATTGAAAGAGTTTTAGATAGACTGCTTTTACCCAAAGCATAAGTACACTAATGGAACTAATATCAAGCCTCAGTAGGTTAGTAAGATACTACCTTAAGGTATAAGTATTGCTCATGAAACGTGATTGGAAAAAAATTAAGCACCAAACTACTACTACAAATATTTTGAAATTCTTTATTCATAAAATCCTTCTTAGGATGCATAACCATGTCCATTTTCCCTTGAAAGTAAGTCAGGATCTAAACAATACCCAATTGAGTTCACTTTTCAGTCAAGTATTTGAGATGTTTATATGAACAATGATTAATACGTTCGTAAACATGTTGCCACGGAAGATAACTGGGCTTTTTTTTTTCATGGCATTCTGGTCCAGTGCTTCCTTATCAGCACCAATCCCCCTCCTGTGGGATGTGACATTGGGAAATGCTCAACTGAACCTTGCTGAGATGAAGGATGACCAGGGGTGACCGCTTCAGCAACCACACCATCTGAAAGCAGAGCCAGTTTTGAGTAGTTTTACTCTTGGCTGCTTGAAAAATCACTATTCCATGTACCTTTGCTGTTTGTCCTTTATTGATAAGAGCATCGAACTTCCAATATAAATACATTCTACATTTCATTCTTGGTGATCATGTCAACACTCTCCATTTCTCTTTAACTTTGATCTTCAAGGTAATTAACTCAGATGCTTGGCAGAAGTGCCTGTGTAGGGAAAGGTTGCTTTCTCACATTGGTGCTGCTGTTTTATCTGTAAAAGGTTGTTTTTAAAAACTGAGCTTTGTAAAAGTCATTTCATAGGCGGCTTGGGGTGACCATAGAAGCATGTTATATATCATGATCCAGACCAATAAAGTTACAAATAGGGAGCTTGACTGGTGTTGACCTCTACACACCAGAAACTTTGTTAATTTCCTGAGAGCTAGAATCAGTTCCTGGTTCTGAATGAGACTCCTCCTCCACCCTTCCCAAGACATCAGTGAATCAAAACAAAATTGTGGTTACCCTTCCCAGGAGGGCTAAATCCAGCCGTTTTATGTTCTCTGTTCACCAAACTCACTGAGGACAAACGCTCTAGCCCTCTTACTCTCTACCTAACTGCTTTATTTTTTAAAGGGCCAGAACTTGGATCATGGAAGAGCTCATCCTCATTCTGCAGGATCTGTGCCACATTTACAAAGCAATTCTGGAGGTGCCCTGGCTGGGCTGGATGGGAGAGTGAGATTTGCCTGCTCTGGATGAATTTAGATGCTTATGGGGAAGACAAATGAAAAACACCAAAAGCTATCATTGAGAACCAATCTATAAACCACTGTCGAATGGAAAGAATGTTTAGAGTCAACCCTAACATAATTAAGTTCCTCTTATTTTCTATCATATCTTTCTAAAGTCCTTCTAAAATTCTCTATCAAAGACATGGAGGTTTATGCACATTTTGCATTCCTTCTTGTCTAGGTTTGCAGATCTCTGTGGTTATGCTAGAACTGGGGGGTAGCAAAAAATGCATTTTTGGTTATTTGCTAAGGTACAGGCTTTACATGACACCTAACTTAGGGGTGCCATGCATAGCTGTATTATCTTGATATGCTTGGCTGTGCTGAACAGCACTTAGTTGTGAGCTTCAATGGAGGAATAATTTAAGATTCCAAGAAACCCCTGAAGAGCATCAGCTTCAAAGTAGAAGTTAAGGCTGCCTTTCCAGGCTTAACTCTCAGATCTCTTTTGATAACATCCCAGATGTACATAATAACATATGGGTTGTCATGGTGATGGAGGAGGGAAGGCTGGAGCTGTGGGAACACTTCTTGTGATAAAACTGAGCTTTTGCATGACCTACTCCTGAGAGGCCAGGCAGGGTAGACAAGTGGTCAAATACTGGCTTGCAAGATTTGAGAGTCAGACCCATTTCTGTATTTGCCACTCTTTCGATGAGACCTCAGGGGCTACTAAAAGGATGGGTTCAGCAAAAGGAGAAGGGTGTTTACAGAGGAGGAAGCGAAAAGGCTTCTGGTCATAATAACTGCAACAACCTGAGAAACACAAGAAATATCATAAAATAATGATCCTAAAGGCATAGATGTCAGATGACGTACCTATGTGCTAGCACTTTATAAGAGCAGAGGAAAGACTGTCTAAATGCTAATTCAACAAAGGGGTCTTGAAAGAAGGTACGTTTTGAATCAGGGAAAGGTAGAAAAATACTAGGAACAAATGGGAAGAGAGGGGATGAGGTATGAGCAAAGGAAAAGGGGGGAGATTTCCATGTGTGGTTACCTGTAAGACCACTAAACAGTCTTGACCAATTGTAAAATGACATGGCAGCAATAAGGTTGCCATGACAGAGGAAGTTGTCTGGGGAATAAATGATCCACTTGGGAAGCTGGGCCATAAAAAGAGGAAAAGGTAGATGGAGGCAGCAGCCCAAGGATGAGTGGCTAAGGCAGGGGGGAAGGGAGAGGAGGAGGGTGATGAAGAAGCTCCAGGAAGGAGAACACCAACACAGCATGACACATGGGGGTGGGAAGAGTCTCTGCAGAATGGAGGTGGAGTGCTGTCTAATTTAAATTGGCAAAACTTGAAAACCATCATGTTTCTTCTATCAGGAACTTTATAATGAAACAGCTCCCGTGCAGAGAAGGGACAGATTCTGGCCTAAACAGAGCATTGTGTAGGAACCTGGCTTGCTTCAGGGTAATCACATGATGCTAACCAGAGTCCTGTTTTCATGGATCTGAGGTTACACAAAAGGGGAGGAGATGAAGGTCATGACACTGCACACCAAGAGGGGAAGGGACAGAATCCTTGGGACTTTACCCCCAAGGACCCTCAAAGAAAGAGTCAGCAGTCACCTCTTCTGAAAACAATCAGATACCCACTGACCACAGGGATATAGTCAAATTCCTAGTGGCCCTTGTCTGTGACTCATGCAGCTCTGGAAATAAGTGATGCAAAGTCCATTCCCCCTTGAGTCATCACAGTGTTCTCCATTTACACGATCATAGGCTTTTATTCCCATAAGACTAGTCCTGTAAGGTTGACCACTTAGCAACAGATGACCCAAGGTATATAAATAATTCTCCAAGGTCAAATCTCTAAATGTGGTCTACAGTAAACAGTCCCCTGACTTGTTCAGTCTGATTTAAATTCTTTACAGGTCAGATACTAATATCTGTATCTCTTTATATAATCACAGTATCAGTAATCAAAACAGATATTTCAGAATCAAACTGAGATTCAGAAACATACTTGACAGATAATGGAGATTCAGAAGTGTGGCCTCTTTCAAGTCATGCTCAGATGATAAGCCCATGGAAAAGTATCGACAGAGTGATGTTGGGAAGGGATTGTGTCTGAGGTTGTTACCCTGCCCTCCTTGGGCTGGGCACAGACAGGAGTTCTAGCCATCACCCTCACAGTCACCTTCCTCTCCATATGCCTAATTGGGCCATACCCTCCTAATCTGCCATATCCTAAAATATGAATGAAGTAGGCCTTTCTATCCAGATGGCATCAAGTGGTCAGCTGACTGGTCTGAACAACAGGCTGTGCCAACAGGTTTGGCCAATGTTGTGACCTTTTTTTTTTTTTTTTTTTAATGAGTTGGAGTCTCACTCTGTCGCCCATACTGGAGTGCAGTGGCTGCTCCCGGCCACCGCAGCCTCGACCTGCTGGGCTCCAGCGATCCTTCCGCCTCAGCCTTCCAAGTAGCTGGAACTACAGGCGCATGCTACCACGCCCGGCTAATTTTTTTGATTTATTGTAGAGCTGAGGTCTCGCCAAGTTGCCCAGACGGGTCTCGAACCCGCAGGCTCAGGCAATCCACTCACCTCAGCCTCCCAAAGCGCGGGATTACAGGCTGTTTCTTTAAGGCCTGTCTCTTCTTCCTTTGTTTAAATCCTTCTGATGGCTGCCCACTTACACAGAAGAGAAATCAAACTCCTGCTGTGACAGTAGTAATTAACAATATAGATAAGCAGAACAGCAGGTTCCCTCTATTACTATCTATCATTGGACTTTGTTGTTTCCTTCATGATGTTAGTTTCATCATATTTACCTGTGCTTGTTGTCTGTTTCCCCAGCTTGAACGTGATCTTTCCAAAGGCTTTCCAAAGCCACTGCTGCCTTATTCACTGCTGGGTCCCTTCTTCTACTACAGTGCCTGGCATGTATTAAGCCATCAGTCAAGACTTGTTGAGGGAATAAAGTCTTAGGATTCAAAGGTAATTTTGAAGTCATCTAATCCATCTAGTGCCT
>CAUYQG010069548.1:0-10480 GCA_963574415.1 Tarsius wallacei
GGCTCAGGCAATCCACTCACCTCAGCCTCCCCAAGCGAGGGATTACAGGCTGAGCCACTGAGCCCAGCTTCTTCACAACTTTTTAAAAATTATTTTATTTGAAAGATATGCAGTACAATTCAGGATTAGATAAATAAGTGGTCACTGTACAGGTAAAGTTTGGGCCTCCCTTTGGTCCCCACTTTGTCTGGTTTGAGATATGTACCCTTATTGATGTTATATGCCCCCCTCCCCCAGCAGTGTCTCACTACTGCTAATCCTTTTCTTATAGTACCATAATTAATGTTCAGTGTCCACTTATGAGTGAGAATATGTGGTACTCGGTTCTTTGTTTCTGTGATAGATAACTGAGTATTATAGACTCTAAATTCACCCAGGTTGCTGTGAAGTCAATAATTTTGTCCTTCTTTATGGCTGCATAATATTCCATCAGGTATATGTACCACACTTTTTTAAAAATCCAGGTTTTCTTTCAATGGGCAGCACAACTGATTCCGTGATTTTGCTATCGTGACTAATGCTGTGATAAATGTGTGTGCAGGTATCTTTTTCATAGAATGATTTTAGTTCCTCCAGGTATATTCCCAGAAGGGGAATAGCTGGGTCGTATGGAAGGTTGATTTTAGATCATTTAGGAATTGCCACAATGTTTTCCACAGAGGTTGTACTAATTTACACTCCCACCAACAGTGCAGAAGTAGTCTCTGTTCTCCACATCCTTGCCAGCAACTGTTGTTTTTTGAGTTACAGATGATGGCCATCCTGACTGGAGTTAGGTGGTATCTCAATGTGGTTTTTATTTGCATTTCTTTGATGACTAGTGAGGCTGAGCATTTTTTCATGTATCTGTTGACTGCTCATTAGCCTTCTTTTGAGAAGTGTCTATTCATATCTTTTGCCCATTTTTTAATGGGGCTGTTTGTTTTTTCCTTTCAGCACATTTGAGTTCCAGGTAGACCCTGGATGTTAGACCTTTGTCAGGTGTACAGGTAGCAAATATTTTTTCCCTTTCTGTGAGCTGTGTCCCCACTCTCTGGATAGTTTATTTTGCTTTGTAGAAGTTATTCGGTTTGATGTGGTCCCACTTGTCTATTTTATCTCTTATGACGTGGGCATCTAGTTTTTGATCAGGAATTGGTTGCCTATTCCAATTTCCATGAGGGTGTCTCCTGCATTTTCTAAGATTCTTATAGTTTGAGATTTTATGTTTGTAGGTCTTTGATCCATTTAGAGTTGAACTTTGTATATGGTGATAGGTAGGGATCCTGTTTCAATCCTTTGCATGTGGTCAGTCAGTTTTCCCAGCACCATTTACTGAATAGGTTCTCCTCTCTCCAGTGGTTGTTGGTGGAGGCTTTGTCAAAGATGAGTTGGTTGAGAAATTGAGGTTTTGCTTCCGGAATCTCTATCTTGTTCCATTGATCTATATCCCTGTTCTTGTACCAACACCAGGCTATTGTAATTACTGTAGACTTATAGTAAAGTTTAAAGTCTGGGAGTGTAATGCCTCCAGCTTTGTTTCTTTTGCAGAGGATTGTTTTGGCTTTTCATAGTTATTTATGCTTCCATGTGAATTTCTGTATTATCATTTCCTGGTCTAAGAAGAACGATGCTGGTAATTTAATGGGTATTGCATTGAATCTGTAGATTGGCTTTGGTAGGATGGACATCTTAACAATGTTGATTCTTCCCAACCCATGGGTATGGAATATTTTTTCATTTACTTGTGTCTGATTTGATTTCTTTGAGCAGTGTTTTGTAGTTTTCATTGTAAAGGTCCTTCACTTCTCTGGTTAAGAAGATGCCGAAGTCTGTTTCTTTCTTTCTTTCTTTCTTTCTTTCTTTCTTTCTTTCTTTCTTTCTTTCTTTCTTCCTTCCTTCCTTTATTTTTGTGACTATTGTGCATGGGATTGTGCTTTTTATTTGGTTTTCTGTTTGCTGTTGTTGTATAAGAATGTGACTGTCTTTGCACATTTATTTTATACCCTGAGATTTTGCCACAGTCTTCTATCAGTGTTAGGTTTTTGACAGATTCTCTTGATTTTTGAGGTATAGGATCATATTGTTCGCAAAGAGGGATAACTGGACTTCCTTTTTTCCTATTTGGATACCTCTGATTTCCTTCTCTTGTCTGATTGCTGTAGCTAGCACTTGCAACACTAAGTTGAATAGGAGGGGTGAGAGTGAGCAGCCTTATCTTGTTCTGGTTTTCAGGGAAAATGCTTCCAGTTTCTGTCTGTTTAACACTATGTTGGCTGTGAGTTTATTGTTGATGGCTCTTACTATTGGGAGTTATGCTCCCTCTATGCCTAGGTGTTCAAGGGTTTTTATCAAGACAGGAGGCTGGATTTTATCATAAGTTTTTTCTGTGTTTAGTGACATAATCATGTGGTTCTTCTTTTAGCATCTGTTGATGTATTTAATTACATTTGTGGTCTTGCTGATATTGAACCAGCCTTGCATCTCAGGGATGAAGCCTACTTGGTCATAGTTGATTTTTGAGGTGTGTTGTTGGATCCAATGTACTAGAATCTTGTTGAGAATTTTTGCATCTATGTTTATTGGGGAAATTGGCCTGTAGTTCTCTTTCATTGCTGCTTCTTTACCTGGTTTGATTATCAATGTGATGTTAGCTTCATAAAATGATTTGGGGAGAGTTCTGTCTTTCTTGGTAGCCTGAAATATTTTCAATAGGACTGGTATCAGCTTCTCCTTGTACATTTTGTAGAATTCTGCTGGAAAGCCATCTGGTCCACAGCTTTTTTATGTAGGTAGTTTTCTTATGAGGGAGTCAAGTTCCTGGGTTGTTATTTTCTTCATAATTTTGATTTTTTTTTTCCCCAACTGAATAATTCCAAAAGGCTTGTTTTCAAGTTCACAAATTAATTCTTCTCCTTGACCTTGTGTGCTGTTGAAACTCTCTTTTACATTTTCCATTTTACTTATTGAATTTCTCAGCTTTAAGATTTCTATTTTTAAATTTTTATTTCTTTATTTAACTTCTAGATTTATTCATGAGTTGTTTTGCTGATTCCATTGAATTATCTCTCTGTATTCTCCTGTATCTCACTCAGTTTCCTTGAAATTATTATTTTGTGTTCCTTTTCAGGAAACTTGTAGTTTTTCATTTCTATGAGTGCTTTGGAGAATTTCTGTGTATCTTTGGTGGTGTCATATTTCTTTGCCTTTTTATGTGTTTTGTTTTTGGTGTGTGTGTGTGTGTGTGTGTGTGTGTGTGTGTCCCTGCATTGATATCTGTGCATTGGGTGGAAGTCACCTCTTCCAAAGTTTACAGATTGACATTTGTAGGAAAACAGTTTCACCTGCAGTTAGTTCTGAGGGTATCAGTTGGGTGGGATGTGATGGTTCTTACTGCAGGTGGGCACATAGTGTAGGCTCCTTGCAATTCTGTTAGCTGTGATTAAGTTGACAAAGACTATGTTCTTCAACAGCCTATGTTGCAGGAGTTTATAGTGTCAGAGGTGGCAGTGTGGGTTAGGGTCCTCAGTAGCAAGAGCTTTTAGTATCCTCCTATACTTATTTTCTTCAGAGGCTTAGGCCCAGGGTAGCAGTGCTGAGCAACAATTCAGGTCCAGGGCTTTCAGAGCACAGTGGCAACTTTGAATCCCACAGATAAAGCACAGCACAACCATCACCTAAGATCTTGAGATGGCAGAACTCTGTATTAGTTCAGGCTCTGTGGGACCAGGTGCAGTGGCAGCAAGGGCCCAGGAATGGTGGAGCACAGCTATGTCTTGGGCCCCAGTAGGCAGGGACAGCACAGAAATAACTCCATTTCATTGGGAGATGGGTTGCTTCTGCAGCTCAGACTTCAAAGGGTGAGTCTGGTTCTGGAGATGTAGGGCTTTATGGCTGTTTATACCAGAGGATGGACTGGCAAAGGTCAGACAAGGCTGTTTCCCTGGAAGGTGGGGTATCATGTCAGCTCAACCCTGGAAGGCATGGATTCATGGCTCATCCAAGGTTCTGTTTTCCAAGAAGACACATCACCAACTCAGGTCAGGCCTCAAGGGATAGGGTGTAGCAGTGACTGATGGGGAGATTGTGACTCTGGCAGTTTGGCTCCACAAAGCTATGTCAGGACAACTCAGCTCAGGGATGGCATGTTATGGGGAAAGTGGGGTGCAGTGATATCAAGGCCCCAGAGATCAAGGGGTACAATGGCTACTTGGTCCCTAGAAGTGGAGTACATACCAACAGTGGCTCTGGTTCTAAGATGGCATTGGACAATAACAGCTTGGGCTCTGTGGGGCAGGGGCACAGTGTGAGCACCTTCTCTTGGGGAAAGTATAGCTATGTGGATGCTGATATCTCCTTTAGCTGGGCTCAGTGCTTATGAGGACTGCAGGAGTCCCCAGTGGCAAAGACTACAGGGGTCGACAGTGGCGATGGAGACTGCTTGAGACCTCCTAGTTACCATTGTTGCTCTGCAGAGTGAAGTCCCACCTGGTTCCAAGCTAATTCCAACTGTGGAATGGAGTAGCAGAGACAAGGTGTTTCCCTCCCTTTGCTATGCAGCCATCTTAGGTTTCTGTACTCTACAGGATTTCTGTCACTCCTTTGCTATACTCTGGCGCTCTCCTTTAGTAATTTATCAGAATGTAGTTGTTTATTCATTGTTTTGGTTGCTTTTGTGAAGGAGATAGGCATTAGAAACTTGTAATCAGGCATCTTACTGATGTCCTCCCTATATAATTTTTATGATGGTGCCTCCTACCTGAGTGAAGCCTAGGTTCACAAGGGTAAAGATGAGATGTCACAGAACCAGGTAAGGGCAACATCTCACCTGTTGTAATGAAACCAGTACTACGAACAAACTGCCAAAATATTAATGTGTGTTTTCAGGGAGTAAGTGTACATGCACTGACCTGCCATTGCTCTGGTTGATATTGCCATGGCATGGATGGTGATGCATAGGTGTGGACTTTCAGCAAACTCAGTTAGAGGTAGGCCATGTGGAATTTCAGGAACCTGGATTTCTTCTGCTGCCTGAGAGTTACATTCCTCCCAGAGAAGAGAAGGGGTAAATGCTAAAATCAGAAATTTAGGACCCTTTCTTTCCCAGAATCTTATAGTACATTGAAAGAAGGTGGTGGCTAGGCACAGGGCTCATGCCTATAATCCCAGCATTTTGGGAGGCCAAGGCAGGAGGATTGTAGGAGTCCAGGAGTTCAAGACCAGCCTAGCACAACCTTGTCTCTACAAAAAAATTAAATAAAAATAAGCCAGGCATGGCAGTGTACACCTGTAGTCCCAGCTACTTGGGATATTGATGAGGGAGGATCACCTGAGTCTATGAGTTTGAGGCTGTGAATCATGATGATACCACTGCACTCCAGTTTGGGTTACAGAATGAGATCTCAACTCAAAAAATAATAATAATAAAAGGTGGAAAGATAGGAAAATGGCTTCAGAAACCAGATTATACCTTAGAAAGAGGCATTATGGAGAGAAGGATAGGCTTTGGAAATACCCCCATGTTGAAGGAAGCTAGTTAATCCACAAATGCTGACGATTAAGGAGACATTTGGGTGGAAAGTAGCGAAGATTATCTCTCCATGGAAAGTACAATACAAGATCTTTGGAAGTTTCAAGCGGGAGAGAATACCTGTTTTCTAAGCTTAAGAACTCAGGAAAAGAATCTGATCCCAGCATCACATCCTTCAGCCCTATCTACCCTGTCAACCCTTCTCTGAGCATCAGAGTCAACTCCAAAGACTATAAAAGAGAACATTATCTAATATCTACCATTTGACCTTAGTGTCTGAGATTTTGCACTTGTCAAATCTACATGGAAGCAATATTGTCTAGTAACTAAACAAACTCATGCTAAATCTAAACAGCTATGGCCAATGCTTGCTTCATCTTTGACTAGCCACGTTACTTGGGTACCTGATGTTAGTAGTGATTATTGTTATTAGTGTTAGTACCATGGTCTGGTACTCCACAGAGAGGTCAGATTCACTGTCCAGTCACATTACAGACATATGTATTGGAGTAGATCAGACTCTATTAATCTTAGGGTGAAAAAATAATGGGGTAGGGCACCACTGAAATAACATTTTGACCAGTTCCATAATTCCTTCAAGCCAAACAATTTTATTAGTGAGTCACAAATGGAATGAGAATTAATTGATAATGAAGAAGAGAAAATCAAGAATATATTGAGGGACTTATTAATTACAAAAACCTATCCCTAGGCTAAGAAACCCAGTGGGTATCACCTTAAGTGATCAATATTAACATTTATCATGAGTGCAACAAACTGATATCATGTCCCTGATGTGATACACTAGTTAGGCACTGCATTACTTCTGTGGTATTCCTTTCAGAAAATCATAACAAAAATCATGTGAAAAATATAAGCCAAACCCCAATAAAGGGGCCATTTCCAAAACAATGGGCCTATGCACTTCAAAAACATTGGTAATGTTAAAAACAAAGAAAAGTCAGAAATTGTTCCTGATTACAGAGACTTAGGAGATATAATCTATTCTGAATGTTCTAAGCATAATTTTAGGCTCTACTGATTTCTTTTTATCTCTGCAGCCTTTTCACCCGTAGTAGACATACTCACTCCTTCATCCACCCATATCCAACTACTTATTTGCATCCAGGTATGAAAAGTTATGCAGTTCTCTGTTCACCTGTAAAGAGCTTATTTCTATTAGGAATTCAGTTAATTAAGGTGGGTTTTTTTGTTTTGTTTTGTTTTTGCCTACTCCCAAGTAGGCAAAAAAAAAAAAACCAAAAATTATGATTTTTATCTTGTCAAGGTTATTTGTGACATTGTGCCCGTGAAAACCTCTCCTATTTTTCTTTATTCCATCTGCAATAAAAATGGAAGTTCTGTGCTTATTTCAACAATATCCTCTCCATCCCTCAATCCACTCTCATACCAAAATGCACAGCAATGATTTGACTCATTAGCTATTTTTTAGACTCCTGAAGTAGCAAGCCAACGGGGAATAAATGGATGAACAGTGATATCAAGTTTATTTATAAAATATATTCCACCAAATGCTGGTAAAAACAGACTAAGAGTTCATCTAGAAAATGTTGAGGTTTGATAATATATTTATATTTACAGTGCTTTAGTTATTTGAACTTTAGAATTCCATATAAATTATATTATGTAGGATTCCAAGAATCCTTTGCTATCCAAATATATTTGGTTACTGGGTTCAAATATTAAAGAATACTGTTATCTAAATCAATTTGATTTCGAAGATTCAAAAAGTAAGTGGCAAGTTTGGATAAAGGTTTAGCAGAATCTTTTTGTTCCTAAATTCAGAATGAAACAAATCCTTATTTTCTTTCAACAGATTACTAGATTAGATTTGATTGGCTAATTTAATTTTTTTTTTTTTGAGTTGGAGTCTCACTCTGTCGCCCAGACTGGAGTGCAGTGGCCGCTCTGCAGCCTCGACCCACTGGGCTCCAGCGATCCTTCCGCCTCAGCCTTCCGAGTAGCCGGAATTACAGACACACGCTACCATGCCCGGCTGATTTTTTGATTTATTGTAGAGATGAGGTCTCGCCAAGTTGCCCAGGCGGGTCTTGAACTCGCGGGCTCAGGCAATACTTACCTGGCAGGGGAGATACCATGATCACGAATACCACATTTTCATTACTGAGTCTGGACATAACTTTTTGGGTTCTCCTAGAAGGCTTTAACATCAAGATTATAATAAATTTAAAAAAACCAGAAAATTTGCTATCTTGGTCTATGTCCTGAAAGAGTTCCTAAAGCATTTCATAGATTTCACCTATAAAAATAGTTACATTGGTGTCATTTTTAGTGTTGCGATTTGACAAATATTTTTTTAAAAATTTTGAAAATATTTTTGGTCTAATTTTTTAAAGTTCCTTTTGGAGGCAAGTCTATTAAGATTTTTCATCTCCAGTTAATTTTGATGTCAAGTCAATTCAATTTTTTTATACAAAAGTCACAGACTTCCTTCAGATTTTCAGATATAACGCCAACTTAAGGCTTTTAATTGAGATGAAATTCACATACCATAACATTCACCTATCTAAAGTGTGCAGTTCACTGCTTTCACATGAGTCACAAAGTTGTGCAATCTACACAACTAATTCCACATTTTCATCACCCAAAAAGATACAGTTCTTTTAAGTCTAAAGTCATTTCAACTTCTGATTTACAATGCTGTTTTTATCCTTATTTCAATTCTAGAATCACTAATGTTTGACGCCTTTTTTCTTCCATCAAATAGTAAAATTTTCTATTTTAGATCATTTAATTTTTTTCTTTCATTTGTGCTCTGTTAATTACTAGTATTTGCCTCCTTCCACAATTCATTTTTGCTTGTTTTAGCTCCTTGGGTTCTAAATATTGATTGATTTTATTTGTCCTCTTTCATTATTTCAATATATGCATGCATATTGGGTTATGAAACTTACAATATTAACTTTTACTGCTCACAGGTTTTTCCAGTGTGTTCTCATTTTCATTCACATTTAAATAATGTATGTTACAGATTCATTCCTTAACCCATGTTAAAGAAGAGGGGACACTGAATTAATATTCAGATATTTGACGGCTATCTGATTGTTCCTGCTTCTTTTGGTCAAAATATGTGGCCTGTATGTTTTCTGCTTTTCTGAAGAAAAATAATTATTAGGGAAAAATATTATCACCTCTTAACTGTTTTTGATAGCTGTGCTTTCAACTACCCGTCATTATGTCGACAAGATTTCAGACTGGTATTCTTTGTGCAGTATAAAAGATTAAGTTTAAACAAAGACTATTCACGCACACTTTTTCTTTTCCTTTTTAAACTTCATAATGAGTCATGAGGAAAGACTTTCCTGTATTCATTACGAGTGTTTTTCTTTTACAATTATGAATTTAATGAAGGTAAACAACATGGATAAAATCCTTTCCAAAAATCCTACTGAAGATACTTATGATAATAAGTGTATCAATGATAATAGTGAAAAACTTTTACTAGACTTATATGATAATAGTTCTAAGTACTTTGCATTTATCAATTCATTGACTCATCACAGCAAACCTATACATACAGCATGATTGTATATCATTACATAAGGAAAAAAGTAACACTAACATATATAAGAAAACCATTTTAAAAATATCTGAATGGATAAACAATGCTTTCATAACAGTGATTATCTGTCTAGTATGGCATTAAGTTTAGGATTGATGCAAAGGAACAGTTACAGGAAGAAAATGTTGATAATCTCAGCAATTAAATACACGTAAGAGTAAGCATCCAAAGATAAATTTTGGTCATATTAATGAGGACAACTTCTATAACTGCAAAATTTTAAAGGCAATTTATAGCATGAGTGTCATTTTAAAAGTCATTAAATATGTTGTTAAAATAATAAAGATTTATGTTTACTGAAATGACAATCATGATTTTTTGGCATGATAAAAGCAGGTGAAGGTACAGCATCCATGCATAAATAATTACACTTTTTTAAAACAAAGTTCAGTAAAATTTACTCTACCAAATTGAAAGAAGTCAACTATAAGTATGATTACTATTAACTTTGGCCTTTTAGTTCATAATGTTTTTGTTTTCTGATTTTGTTTCACTATTAAAAATACAAATTTGTGAAATGATACACAAAGATTAACACTGACTTCAAAAACAAAGTCATAATTCCATGAGAAATGTAAAAATCTTAAAGATTATAAAATTCAGTGTGATTACTGGTGCAAGCACAAATATATAGACCAGAAAAGATAGCCCTAAACACACAAGCAAATATAAATAAAATATAATGTATAACCAAGAAAGTAGAACAATAGGGAAGAAACAAATTATAGAATTAGCATTGATACAAGATTGGGGAGAAGGGAGTGTCAATTTAGACTCCAAATTTATAACTTAGAGTGAAATTTGGATTCAAAATTTAAGTATAAAATAAACAAAAATAGTGAAAGAGATTGCCTGAGCCCCAGGGTTCGAGACCCGCCTGGGCAACTTGGTGAGACCTCATCTCTACAATAAATCAAAAAGTCAGCTGGGCATGGTAGCACGCGCCTGTAATTCCGGCTACTCGGATCGCCGGAGCCCAGCAGGTTGAGGCTGCAGTGGCCAGGAGCGGCCACTGCACTCCAGTCTGGGTGACAGAGTGAGACTCCAACTCAAAAAAAAAAAAAAAAAAAAGAGAGAGAGAGAGAGTAGCTACTAGACATGCATTTTTGTTTAAAAAATTAGGAAGGTGACAAGAGTTTACTGTTGTTATTCATTAGTATGAATTCCCTGATGACGAATGAGATCTGAGCCACTACTAAATGCCTTCCCACATTCCTTACAGTTATAAGGCTTTTACTCAGAGCTCACAGCTTCGTCAACACCAGAGAATTCACGCTGGTGAGAAACCCTTTGAATGTCTTGAATGTGGAAAGGCCTTTACTCAGAACTCACAACTTTTTCAACATCAGAGAATTCATACAGATGAA
>CAUYQG010069549.1:0-45543 GCA_963574415.1 Tarsius wallacei
AAACCCAAGAGAATCAGTCAAAAAAAACCCTTGCACTGATAAATGAATTTGGCAAAGTCTCAGGGTATAAAATAAATGTGCAAAAGACAATTGCATTTCTATACACCAATAATAAACATACAGAAACCCAAATAAAAAGTGAAATTCCACTCACCATAGCCACAAAAAAATGAAATACCTTGGCATCTTCCTAACCAGAGATTGGAAAGATCTTTACAATGAAAAACAAAACACTGCTCAACGAAATCAAAGATGACACAAGGAAGTGGAAAAATATACCATGCTCATGGATTAGAAGAATCAACATTGTTAACATGTCCATTCTACCTAAGGCAATCTACAGATTTAATGTAATACCCATCAACTTACCAGCAGCATTCTTCTAAGACCTAGAAAAAACAATACAGGAATTCACATGGAAACATAAACAACCAAGAATAGCCAAAACAATCCTCAACAAAACACACAAAGTGGGAGTATCGCACTCCCAGACTTTAAACTTTATTATAAAGCTACAATAATCAAAACAGCCTGGTATTGGTACAAAAGCAGACATATGGACCAATGGAATAGAATTGAGATTTCGGAAGCAAAACCTCAATTTCTCAACCAACTAACCCATCTTTGACAAAACCTCCACCACCCACTACTGAGGAGAGGAGAAACTGTCAGCAAATGGTGCTGGGAAAACTGGCTGACCACATGCAGAAGATTGAAAAAGGACACCTACCTATCCCCATACACAAAAATTAACTCTAAATGGATCAGAGACCTATATGTAAAACCTCAAAGTATAAGAACCTTAGAAAATGCAGAAGACACTCTTATAGAAGTTGGAACTGGCAACTAATTCCTGACCAAAACCTGAAGTGTCCATGCCATAAGAGATATGATAGACAACTGGGACCTTACTAAACTTACAAGCTTCTGCAAAGCCAAAGAAACCATGAAGAGAGCAGGGAGACAGCCCACAGACTGGGAAAAAATATTTGCCAACTCTGTGTCTGACAAAGTCATGAGGGATCTACAAGGAACTCAAATGTGCTGAAAAGAAAAAAACAAACAGCCCCATTACAAAGTGGGCAAACGATATGAACAGACACTTCTCAAAAGAAGACATACAAGCAGCTGCAGATAACTGAAAAAACGTTCAGCTTCACTAGTCATCAAGGAGATGCAAATTAAAACTATGCTGAGATACCACCTAACTCAGGTCAGAATGGCCATCATCAATAACTCAAAAAAATAACAGATTTTGGAGAGGATGTGGCGAAAAGGGAACACTTTTACTGTTGGTAGGAGCATAAACTAGTGTGTAAACTAGTGTAAACTAGAGTGTAAACTAGTGTGTAAACTAGTGTGTAAACTCTGGAAAATAGTGTGGTGATTCCTAAAAGTTCCAAAGACCTTCCATATGACCCTGCAATCCCCCTATTGGGAATATACCCAGAAGAACTCAGATCACTCTATAAAAAAGATACCTTCACACATATGTTTATCACAGCATTGTTCACAATAGCAAGAACAGGGAACCAACCATGCTGCCTATCAAAAAAGGACTGGATAAAAAAATTTGGTACATATACACAATGGATTATTATGCAACTGTAAAAAAGAACAAAATCATGAACTTCACAGCAACCTGGATGGAATTAGAGTTTATAATACTGAGTGATCTTTACAGAAACAATGATCTTTACAGAAACAAAGATCTAAATATCACATGTTCTCCCTCATAAGTGGACCTCGAACAACTATCGTACTACTATAGCAAAAGGATTGACAGTAGCGGGAAATTGCAAGAGGGAGGGGGAGTGGGGAGGTGGGACTGACAGTAGTAGAGATCTACTTGGAGATCTCGATTGTATCCCACAATTTAAAATAAAATAAAACATTAAAAAAATAAGATGAATTAATAAATTATAAGAGCTCTCAAAATATTCAGTGAAACAGGACTGCTACTTCAGGCTTTGATGGAGTATCTGTGATCATATTAGCCCTCTTGTCATTAAAAAAAAACCTTAACAGATAAAATTTATAAAATAACCCTTTTCAGGAATTGACAAAAAGTCACAGAATTTGGCCCCTGAGAGAAGGGATACAGATGAGGTGAGTCGAACAATTGCCCTGACTTTCAGTCTGGATGCACTTTCTGAATTATGGTATGGAGGGTGAAGGATGCACTTTCTGAATAATGGTGGAGAACAGACAAAGTACAATGGTCTTTCTGAGTCAAGGAAGCATAAATCAGAAGACAAGACAATAGATGTGGCAGACATTTGTTAGGCAGACTACCAGAGAAGAAGGAGCTACACAGAGAAAGAGCTCCAGACATTTACAAAGTGACCATGTCAAAATATCTGAAATCACAACGGCCATATATTTTATATATTTGATTTAAAAAGTAGAAACCTGCCTGTGTTGGTTTGCTAACACTATTGTAAAAAAGGAACAAAGACTGGCTCTTAACAATGAGAGTTTATTTTCTTACATCTGAAGACTAGAAATGATATTGGAGGGTGCAGGTAGGTCAACAAATGAGTGATTAATGATTTTTATAAGGGGGTGGTGTTGGCAGAGTTGATTCCTTCTGAGGTCATGAGTAAAAAAGTCAGTTCCATGCCTTACTTCTAACTTTCGGTGTTTCTTGCTATTTTTCAGCTTCTGTTGTATCACCCTAATCTCTGCCTTTAATTCATATGGCATTCTTTCTGTGTGTGTATCTGTCTAAATTTCCCCTTTCAAGAAGTTGATGCAAAAAAAAAAATCAGCCTGTTTAATGAGTTTAAGAACCTCACAAAATGAGAAAGTATGAGCTGTGCAAAAATTATACTGAGAATATTGAATATGACAATTTTCCTAGTATTAATAAATTGATAGTAACAATTTAAAAATCCTCATTTTATAAGGACGCCAGTCCAAGAAGCTCAATTTTTATTGAAAATTGACACCAGAAAACCCACACCAGGAAATAATAATCAAATTGCTAAAAAGTAGTGATGTTTTTAAAATCATTCAGGGTAAAAAGAATATTAAAGAGAAAAAGCAATAATAATCTCACAGTTCTTGTCTCAATCTATGGAAGCCAGAAGATGCTGAGATGATTGTTTTTTAATTTCTTCTCTCTCTTCACTTTCCTTTTCCTATCCTTCCCCCAAAAAGTTAATCATTGCTTTCTTTTATTTATTTTCTTCTCTACCCCTTCTCTCTCTTCCCTGAGTAATTCAACCCAAAAAGCATTTTGCAGGGACAATAAAGATAAGTATCTGGACACAGTGGTGGCCTGATGCAGTATGTAGAAACTTAACAGGGTATATATGGAGATTATCCTCACAATGTAAGTAGAAAATCTACTTGGGGACATGGCCTGGCACAGGTTGTTGGGCCCAGGTAGGGTGAGGAGGCTTAGACTTCCTAGCACAGCATGAGAAGGCAGAACTCAGAGTAAGGAGGCTACATACATACAAACAAAAAGACGAACAAGATCTAGAAGAAAAATAAAGATGTAAGCATGTATGAAAATATACATACATTCCTAGCTCTTTCCACTGAAAGGGACTTAGAGTATAATACCACACTAACCATGAACACTCTATTATCAAATCTTTAATTCCACATATTTTTTTTTAGATTTAAAACCTTTGGTTCTTTGGAGAAATGATGGAAGCCAGGGATAGAGCAGGGAAGTACAATATGAGCATGGTACTTGTTGTCATACAAGAAAGCAAATAGGTATTCAAAAAAATGATGGGACATGTAAGGACAGAAAAGCCAGCTTGAATGACGCTGGCTAAATCTGGGATAATTTGAGCACAAGCATAAATAATAACACATTAATTTTCTTAAATCTATAAAAGTATTAAACTAACAAAGTTTAGTAAAGAGCAGAGTGGCTTCCTAGTTTCAAAAATACTTAGCAATGATAAATCGAAAAGGATAAATTCCTGATTGGAGGAGATGTGCAAACAGCACCTAAATCAAATTATCACAATGAATATTACCCACAATGAGACAAAACAAAAATGGGTTCTACCTATTGGGTGCTGCCTTAGTCCATTTTGTGTTGCTTTCACAAAATGCCTGAGACTAGGTAAGTTAGCCTAAAAAGTTTGGTCATCTGTTGCTTAACAATCAGGATAAACAAACCAAATAATAGAATAACCCACTACAAACTTAGCCTACATAATATAGCCTATTGATCCTATACTGCAAACCTGTACAGCATGTTACTGTACTGAACACTGTGGGTCACTGTAACACAATGGTAAGTGATTATATATCTAAAGACATCTAAAAAATAGAAAAGGTACAGTAAAAATATGATATTATAATCTTATGAGACCACTTTTTATATGTGGCATGTGACTGTATTTGGCTCATGATTCTAGAGGCTATGAATTCCAACATCAGGAAGTTCATCTGGTGAGGGTTATGTGCTGCTTCAACTCTTGTTGGAAAATGGAAGGGAAAGTGGGCATGTGCAAAGAAACCAAGCATGAAAGAGAACAACTCACTCTTGCTGTAACTAATTCAGTCTCCCTTGAAAGAGGGAACTCACTCCTGAAAACCAGCATAAGTCTATTCATGACATTTCTACCCTCATGACCCAAACAACTCCCGCCAAACCCCACCTCCCAACATTGCCACACTGGGAAACAAATTTCAACAGGAGTTTTCATAGGAATACATCACATCCAAACCATTGCAGGAGCAATGAGAACACAGCATCATTTCTGTTATATCCTTACCAAAGATGGGTAAACTGAATTGAATCTCAAAGAAGTATCAGACAAATCAAAACTGACATTTAACAAAATAGCTTGCCTTTAGTTTTCAAAAATATCAAAGGCATAAAAGTCAAAGAAAAACCTAAGAAACTGTTTCAGACTGAAAATGACTAAAGAGACATGACAACCAAATGAAGGGCTTGATTCTGAATTAGATCTTTCTGTTAAAAAGAACTTTATTGGGAAAAATGGTGAAAATTGAATGGGGCATAATGATTAGCTGGCAAAACTGTTCTGACGTTATTTTCCATGTCTGTCATAGGATGTGGTTAAGAAAGGAATGTTCTTGTTTTTAGGAAATACACTCAAAATTTTCAAAGGTGTGGGAATATCAGATTGGCAGAATCCTTTCTAATGGTTCAGGAAAAAAAATCTTATTATTAACTTCTAAATTTTTTTGTAAGTTTCAGATTGTTTAAAAAATACTTGCAATAAATGTTTAGACTTCACTGAGTGACATGAAGATTTATCTTAAAAATTCATATGTTAAAAATAAATCCTAAAAAGTTAAAGCCAGTTGTATTGGGAGAGAAAGAGAGTATTTGTAAGACTTATTTAAAGCTAATTCCACATAAGCACAACTTTTTAAACAAATCAAACAAATGCTTCCTATACTCAACAAACATAACATGTAAGAATAATAAAATAGCCGGGCTTGGTGGCTCAGCCTGTAATCCCGCGCCTTGGGAGGCTGAGGTGGGTGGATTGCCTGAGCCCGCGGGTTCGAGACCCGCCTGGGCAAGCGAGACCTCATCTCTACAATAAAAAAAAAAAAAAAAAAAATTAGCTGGGCGTGGTAGCGTGCGCCTGTAGTTCCAGCTACTTGGAAGGCTGAGGCGGACGGATCGCCGGAGCCCAGCAGGTCGAGGCTGCGGTGGCCGGGAGCGGCCACTGCACTCCAGTCTGGGCGACAGAGCGAGACTCCAACTCAAAAAAAAAAAAAAAAGAATAATAAAATCATAAATTATTATAGTCTTTTAAATATCTTGCAGAAACTGAGATATAAACAGGGTTACACACTTAATGGCAAATTTAATTAATTGATATAGCTGTCAGCAACACTGTGTTGAGAGGAACTCAGAAGACATGTCTAATCTCTATGAGAATTTTGTGATTAAGTAGTGATCAAGTTTTTGCATGTAGAAAATAGCCATAACATTTGCCTCTCAGCTAGTAAACCTGCTAAGAAAAATGTTCATTTGAATTGAAGGGTTTTTCTTTTCTTTTTTTTTTAGTTGGAGTCTCACTCTGTCGCCCAGACTGGAGTGCAGTGGCCGCTCCTGCCCACCGCAGCCTCGACCTGCTGGGCTTCGGCGATCCTTCCGCCTCAGCCTTCCAAGTAGCTGGAACTACAGGTGCGCGCTACCACGCCCGGCTAATTTTTTTTTTTTTTTTTTTTTAATTTATTGTAGAGATGAGGTCTTGCCAAGTTGCCCAGGCGGGTCTCGAACCCGCGGGCTCTGGCAATCCACTTACCTCAGCCTCCCAAGGCTGGGATTACAGGCTGAGCCACCGAGCCCAGGGCTTTTTCAGGACTATCAACATAGGCTATCTTTACTATAGAAATACACACATTGTCATTTGTTTCTCAATTTAATCTTGAGTTGCATAAATCTGGTGAAAATCTTGTTAATCTTTGGTTTTAGTATAAAGCAAGAAAATGGAACAAAAGACTTTTTTTCAAAGAAAATTCTAATTTCTAAAATTAAAAGAGAAACATCCATAAGCAAAGCCAAAATGCTTGAGATCTATGTGTTATTTGGTTGAAAATGCCTAAATATACAAAAAATATTTTCTTGATCTTTATGCATAAGCATAAATTAGTAGTGGAGATAAAGCCATCGCCTCCTGTAGACAACATACCCTTGCTTTGCTGAAAAGGCAATTAAGCAAGTTGCTTGTTTCTGTCTTAATCCAAAAGTGTCCCAAGACAATTATTTATAAACAAAGCCATGGCATACCAATGCATCCTTGAGGTCTGTGAGGTAATGAATCTAATGTCTAAATTGAATATGTTGAATTCCATACTTACATAATTGTTATCACTGAATATAGGAAAGAAAGAAATTTTTTTCAAACTCTCTAACATTTTCTCCCAAATCATGCAATTTAAAATATTTTCCTAAGGGGAAATCCCAAAAAAGATCTTTCTGTACAGATATATCAAAGATGGTAGTTTCTAGTCTAATTTTTTCCTAACGCTCTCATATGCATAACATTTTCATACTATTTAAAAAGCGTAAATAGCTGAGGTGATTTTCAGTTATCATGCTATTCTAAACAGGTAATACTAAAGGTGAATTGTGATTTTAAAAAAAAACTAATGAAAAGAAATAGTATTGATTGCTATCTAGGAGACTACTAGTGCAGAAGTAACCACAAGAGCTCAAGCATCATCAAAGTAAGTACAGAAGTATCTTTTCAAATAAGGGTATTTGTTGATTAAATGCTACTGAAAGATTTATCCCCATTCTTATCATTCATATATCAATCAAATGCCAACATCTTTTAATTTGTTGCCTGAAATGTCATAAGAGCCTCCTTAATTACCCATGGCCACCCTTTTTAATGCTTTTTGTAAAAGATCAAAGGAAAAAGTACCCTTCTTTCCAGTCAAGAATAGTTCCTGCATCTGCACTTTTTCACTCCCTACTTCACTTGATATTTACCATGAGTCTATTATGTCCAGTTACTCTGTAGAAAGCAATAGAGAACAGGGACTCGAACTCCTGGAGCTAGCTGGCCATTGGTAAGGGGAGACACATGAACTCTGAAGTGAGTTAAGAAAGAGATAGCAAGTTAAGCCCTGAAAACACAGAATTGACTTTACTGAGAAAGTATTTACCTGTTTCTGCCTTAATCCAAAGGTACTGATGTTGATACTGAAATCTATAGGAAAAATAAGATTTAGTAAGATAAATACAGAAGACGACCAGATCCAGGCAGAGAAGGGAGGATATTCAAAGATCTGGAGTCAAGAAAAAAAGATTAGGGTATTCAAAGACTTGAAATAACTTTAGCATACTTGAACCACTGAAGCGAAAATGGTGGTCAGGTTGTCTTGTACCCGTTAAGGATGAGGCTGGAGTAACAGACAGATGATTCAGGGCTTACATTCCAGTCAACTCTCGGAGACTGGAATGTTTTTTCCAAGAAATGAGACGCCACTTGAGAATTTCATTTAGGAAATGATTCTTTGTTATGATTCACATTTTTAAAATTTCATGTCTAGTAATTTTTCACTGAATGCTTAGCAGACCCAAAAGATCACTGTGCAAATTTCTGGAGCATTTCTCTGCATAGTTCTGTCATCTTTAGTATTCTCCTAGAAATTTCATCCCACTTAGCCTTCCTGAGTGTTTATCTCTATCTCTGAATCACCAAGACAACCTAGAATTGCCTCCCTGAATCCCTATAGGGAAAATGCCTTCAAGTTCTAATTTTCCTCCTCTTAAAGTTCACGGCCCTGACCTGCCAGTTTTCTAATGTGGTCACTTATATTCTATCTAGTTTTCTAACTTGTGTTGATAAAAGCTGCCAAACTCTGTAAAATATTTAATAAGGCTTATTCTGAACCAAATGTGAGTGACCTAAGCCCATGGCACCATCCCAAGAGATCCTGAGAACATGTGCCGAGGGTAGTTGAATTGCAACCTGGTTAGATACAGGCAGGAGCTGCAAAAAAAAAAAAAAAAAATCTAGCAATACGTGTGAAATTTACATTGGTTTGGAGGGAAGGTGGGCTATCTCCCAGTTGGGGCTTGAAGATCATAGATGGATCCAAAGATTTCCTGATTGGTAATTATAACAAGAGTTGGGCTCTGTCTAAAAAATTTTGAAATCAGTAAAGGAAATGCTAAGTTGAGATAAGGGGTATAAAATAAAGGATGGTTTGAGGAAGTCAAGTTTCTTGATATGTAGATGAAGCCTCATAGGTGGCAGCCATGAGAGAGAATAGACAGCAAATGTCTAACCCCTCTAGAGATCCTGGGGGAAAGAATTCTGTACAGATGCAAATTTCCCCCAAAAAATAGCTTTGCAGAGTCATAAAGTATTTTTTATTTCCTTCTTTGTTATGTGATGTAATAACAGAATCAGTTTGGAAAGTAAGAGTCTAGTCCCGGTTACTCAGCTGTGGCAGGGAGCAAAATCTATGAATGTTGTTTCTAAATTCTACTTAGATTATACATGTAATGTGAAGGCTTTGGGGAAGTCATTCTCCCCCTGCTCACCCACTCCTTTGTACCACCAATGAAAACAATTAGCTCAAAATTATGTAATAATTTTAGAAGTTGCACCAAAAAAGCAAATTTATATTTGCTATATTAAATTTACTCTGTCAGATAAGTACATCATATTTCTAAAATAATAAAAGCAATTATATAAGATATATTATTATTTACTGTATACCAAGTTTTGTGACATATGTGATGCATAAATGTTTAACTTAATTTCATACAAAGTCTTTATAAAGATTTTGCTCATGAGGAAATTTTACACACAGTGGTTCTTTCAAAATCAAATGAGTAGTAAATGATAAAGACAAACTTTGAACTTGTCTATCTACTTATTTTCATTCTCTTCTAATTTTATATAGTAATGTATACTAACAACATTACCTCTTATGAAAATTTAGTCATTTGAAACATTTCTCTGGGTGATGCATCTCACCATACTTCCTAAAATTAAGTCTTGTTTTGTTCACATTTACATTTGTATTTTCTTACATATTCAAAATATTTACCCTTTTTCAAGAACAAAACTAAACTGAGAATCAATGTTCAACTTAAACAACATTCTCAGTTCCAATTAGGGTTGTGGCATTTGAAGTTGCGATTAAGGGTATGTCAGATTTTAAATCCAAGCTTAAAACTGTTTCCAAAAACTGGTAAGAGTCTAACATTTTATGTAGAAACATGCTGTGCTGAGAATGATTACTAAGTCTATTTTTTAAATGGGAAAAATGTAATATTCAGGAAGAGATGAGCTGATTGGAACAAAAATTTCTCAGTAACAGAATTTTTAAAAATGCTTGCTTCAGATTAATTTTATAATTAATCAAACAGCAAATTAAAATAGTATTAGAGAATATGCAATAGAAAATTATTCATTAATCAATATTACCTTTTTCTTCTCTGCACCTCTGAAAAGTGTATTGCCAATAACAAGTTATTAGTTAAACTAGAAACAGAAAAGTTTTAGTGCAGACACTATGGTTTTTATTGGACCTATTAGGCAATAATGTACTTTCCACAACTAATATGTGATTGTGATTATTTTTCTTTTTCCTTTTTCTGTATTTTTACTCTCATTTCTCTTTCTGATATCAATTTTTCCTTTTCAATTTTCCTTTTTAAAAATCTTTTTTCTTTTACTTGGTTTTAGAGAGAGAGAGAAAGGATAGAGGAGAACACAAAGGGCAGTTAAAATTAAAATCACTACAATTCTTAGCTTTACAAAGAGTGCTGATTTATGTAAGAACTGTTTTATTCACCTGGAACTAAGGCTGATTAATATATAGGCAAGTAATATGAAAAATTCATCCCAATATTTAAATGAATAGCCAATTCAAACAATAAATTATATTTGTAGCTTAACCATAGAAGAATACAAGTAACTAAAATTAACCAAGTTTGGAAGGTAAAATTATTTCTAATTTTATCAGTAACAGAAAAAACACAAGCAAAAGTGGCTATCTTTTTCTGATGGGTCCTGCCTTATATTCCCTTCATGAAGACAAGCAGAGAGACAAACAAGACTCCATAGTCTAGAAGATAAGGATAATAAGCAACGTGCTTTTTTTTTTCAAAATCTGAGAGAACAATCCCAAAGCAGACGAGGTTGGATTGAGAAGAATCAGTGACATATACATGGATGCAACAGCACAGTAAATGAGACTAGAGGGAGGACAAAAGATGCTTGGACCAAATAGCATAGAACATTGGCAAAAAATGAGGGACACAGTATAACAGCGTTGAGGAGAGGGTCCACCACTCTACTGATGTTCTATGGTAGTCAGACCCCAGTCCAGTGCACATGGAAGATAGTCCCCTAAGGGTTCTGTATCCTGTAGCAGCTCCTGGAGGCTTTCAGAGCCATAGCAGCCTTGACTTTGACACTGCAGTCACTGCCGAGCTTCCTGTTCTGGAATTTGTGGGTCTGAAATCCTGAACTCCAGTTTGGAAGAGAGTCAGTTATGAGTCAGCTCTCTTTGCAGTTGTATGGGCAGAAGAGAATGATTCATATGTTCCTAGCAATTTAATGCAAAAAATTAGCCTCCTAGAAAATATATTCTAGTCAATGCCCTAGAATTGAATGAATTAGATTAGTAATTTTTCTAGAATAAATTGGGAGTTCAGCTAATATTGGGAAGGCAGAAGCATAAGGTAAGAACATTCCTCTAAATGGAGGGCTACTCAATTTAATACTCATTGAAATTCCCTCATTCCGAAAGAAAGTGACAAAGGGGTCTCCAGATGCCTCACATATGATCCACTATATGATCCAACGTTTACCTTTTCCTTCATTCCACCACTGTCCTTCTCCCCAAGATTCAGCAGCAGGGTTATCAAATAAATAAGACAGAAAGCCAAAAAGAGAGCTTTGGGGGTATTTTCAAAATGTTCTGGACATGCCACTCAATTATGAGAGGTGTTTCCTCCGTGAGTGATTGTGTTAGTCAGAGTTCTCCAAAGACACATAATCGACAGGATGTGTGTGTGTAGAGGGAGAGAGAGAGATTTACATGCTATAAGAAATTAGTTCATGTGATTATGGAGACTGGTATGTTCAAAATCTGCAGAGAGGGCCAGCAGGCTACAGACTTGTAAAGAGCCAACATTGTCATTGAAGTCTAAGGCAATGCTCTGGCAGATTTTCCTTTTACTTGGGAAAGGCCAGTCTTTTGTTCTTTTCAGGCCTTCAACAGATTGCATGAGGCCCACGCACAATACAGAGGGCAATCTGCTTTACTCAAAGTCATCAACTTAAATGTTAATCTCATTCAAAAATGTACTCATAGAAACATCTGGAAGATTTCAGGTTACATAATCTCCCAAATTCAGGTCACTGTGGCCCAGCAAAGTTGATACATAAAGTTAGCCATCATACCAGTATTCTCTTCATCCTGGGAGATTTCAAAGGTAATAAAAAGAAGATGAAGCAAGACAAAGCAGCACTTGCTAAAACAAACAAAGAGATTTGGCCATTAGTCCTAGGACTGAAATTTTGCATACCAGGATGACCACATGAAGGACAGTTTTTCTTATCCTAGGTAGACTTCAAGTAGCCTCAAAAGGTGACTGCACCATTGCAGGTGACTTAATAGAGATAAGAATAGAAAATACCTCCCTGGCTAATGTACTAGTAGTAGTAGAACAATAGTATAGCCACCAGTTTTGAGAGGTTAAGCTGATTACTGAAGGAGCCATGCTCCTATGGTGAGAATAAGTAAAACCAGAGACTAAGCCAAAGTGACCAAGGTAGGGAGGTTTTTAACGCAGGACCCCCCAATACCTAGATCTGGTATCTATTTTGTGCTGGTGTCTGCTTCTAGCAATGTCACTTAGCCATGAGGAAATAGACCTGGATGTGCAAATAACCATAAAAAATCCAAACAACCTCCAAGCATTTCAGCACAATTTCCACATCACTATTATTACTATCATTAACAAAAGCAAATCAGAACATGAATGCTAACAGCCATCAATGGAGTACCTACTAAATAGACAATGTACTAGGAGACTTACTACAAGTATTATTTTAAATATCAGAAGTTTTGTAAACAATAGTATGATTCCAAGTTTCCATGTGAGGAAGTTGAAGTTTTCCAGGTTACATAACCTCCCAAATTCAGGAGCTACTCAGTAAGATCAGTTACCGTATATAGGGATCAACATTTTGTTAATCAGTTCACAAGAAAACCAGAGATGATAAAATTGAGAAACTGAGAATGCCAAAATTTTCTGATGCTATATCTATGTAATCCGGAACTATACAACTGTTCATGCCCATTGAACCAGATAGCTCACCAAAGATTCATATATAAATAAATAAGTATGTTTATGGTTCAACAAATAACTGTGGGATCACCCTAAAAATCTAACAGAATGGTATGCATTTAAAAATTATAGTATAATCACTCTTTTAAAAAAGACAGCCATAATAACCCATAATTATTGTAAAAATTCAAGATCATTGCCCTGATAATTGCGTAAGACACGACTGCAATGCTACAGAGGCGAATACATAGAGTGGTAGGCAGGCCAATGAATAGTGAGACTTATTGGAAGAAGGTAAAAGGATAGGTAATAAAGTGACAGTAGTATTTGGAGAGAGATTGAAATAATTTATTTTATTTTCTCCATTTCCTAGATTTTCTGAAATGTGTTTATAGTTAATTTAACACTTTAAAATACACACATACCTAAATGATTAAATTTGAGTCAGTATGGTTTGGTATTAAAATAAGTAATTCTCATTAAATAATTCTGTTTATAAAGGAACACATTGTTGCAAGCATTCCTAAAAGGGTTACTAAAGAAAGTCAGCTATTGAAAGGGAGTATTTCCCTTGGCTGTTTTATGCCCAAAAAAAGGAAAAAAAAGAAAAAAAATTCCCCAAGACCATTGTCAGCAAAACACCTTTTTCTCTTTGAAAAAAGAAAAGAGCCGTTGAATGAACATTTGCAACTACTTGTCACATAATTGTACTGCAGTTTTGCTGCTTTTGTACTTGTCTGTCTCTGTCAAGTTTAGAAGAAGCAGGGGTTCTAACTGCAGAAAGGTTGAAAAGCTCACAAGCTAGGGTGGCTTGTCTTGTCAACATGGAGAATCATCTCTCTTGGGACATTTTGACAATTACCAAAACCAAGCACTGAAGAAAAGCTCAATAAAGAACTGCTGATTAATTCTTATGAGTTGATTAAACCATATATATGGGAAGGCACTTAATTAAGTCTTTGGCATTTTCTTTTAAATTTACTCTTAAATATCATCATTAATATTTAATTAATTTTCACTTGTTTCAATATAGATATTTTTTTAATCTTGAAATCACTAAACTAAATCTGCTTTCTTCTCAATTTGTAAATGACAGATGTCAGCTGTATCTACTTTTCAAGTGCAAATCCTGTTTTCTCCATGAGATCTTCTCACATCTCACTAGGATTAATTAAAGATTTCCTTCCTTGTTCTCCACTGCACTTTTTAAACTTCCATTATAACATAGTTTACAGCTTATGTCTTTCTCCTTTGATAGGTTAAAATATATCCCAGCAGGACCTCCAGAAGGTGAAGTCAGACCTGCCAGGGGAAGGTTATGTGATCCATGCCACGTGAAAGATGCAAAGAATTGCACAGAAGTTAAATTGGAAAATATAGTTTATTTAGAAAGTAAACTAGAGAGAAAGAGAGAGAGAGGAGATTTATCTCCCCAATATAGGGATGGGTTCCAAAGCTTAGGACACATGGCTACAGTCATAGCTCAAAGAGCACATGGCCACACCATAGCTCAGGAGGCAATGGTGGCTGGCTACTTGAGGTTGAACGCTTTTAAACATTCACTTTTGATGGGGTGATTGGGTGGTGGCCTGCTCCATGTCATCACAGAGGGGACAGGTAAGTGCAAGTACTGATGTCAGGTGATGGACAGCAGGCAGATGGGTGGGTGTCTAGCAGGTAAAGTAAAGTAAACTGCTAGATAAATATAACAATGCTAAGCAATGTTAAAATGGCTGCTCTTTGGCTAATATTAACTCCATGTTATGTCCTCTTATGCTCACTAGACTATAATGTGCCCAGAAGTCACGTGTGAGTAAGCCATGCCCCCATAGCTGCAACTATAGTACCTAGTTAGTCCCTTGTAGGCATTTCTTAAATCCATATGATCTTGACACATATTCATAGTTTAGACCTTGTGACCATCTGTCACATGATAGCAGTCTAACAAAACTGTAGAAACCCAACTAAGATCAATGTGGTATAATAAAGAGAATAATATTTTAGATTTTCATAGTTAGTTCAACTTAAATTATACTTTATTATCTTAGATTATACTTTATTATCTTACTTAATTCACTTAATACTCTTGTGATTTAAAAGAATAGGTAGAATGGGTATCATTAGCCTAGTTTTACAGATGAGCATACAAAGGCTCAAAGAGCTTAAGTGACATAGCCAAGTAATTAAAGCTTGAACTTTAGTCTCAGAATTTCTTTCTGTAGACAAACACCACCTATAAAGGTTTAGCAAGTGGGCCATTTAACAAAATTAGTGCTTGATAAGTACTTGAAAACTATATTCTCTAGTAGAAAATGTGAAAATGTACTTATGCAATTATTTACTTGGCCTATGTTATATGCATGTGTGTCTCATGATTCTATGAAGCTAATTTAACCTTAGAAAAAAGATTTATTGTAAATTCCATACTAATATGACCTACACATTTTACCAATATTACAAAGGAAAATTGACGAGACTTCAAAAAATGAACAAATAAAAACAGTGAACTTGTCCTTTTGTGTATATGGACATGGTCTCTAATGCAAATCTGTAGAGAAGAACAGTTTTTAAAATGTCAAAGAGTTCAGTTTACACTAAGCCTGACTTGAAGAAATCAACTTGAGGAGAAACAGAGATCTGGCAACTGCCAAGATTTGACTGTATTGACACTCAACAACTTGCTATATACAAATAAATGAGAAACGGCAAGTGACCAGAAAACTTGACCACACCATTTAGTTCAGCTTTGTTCAATGATCCCCTAATAAGTACTTGTTCAATTTAGGGGGATATCTACATTCTGCTTAACTCATACACGCTGAAAGAGACATGAAGCAAGAGAGAGGATCTGGGTTCTCACATTAAACTATAAAGCTATGCAAAATAGGAGGAGAAAGAGATGAAAGGGGAAGGAAAGGAAGAAGGGAAGGCAAAGGAGGGAGGAAGGGAGATGGCTCGGGTTCAATTCTATCACAGTGAATATCATTTTACCCCTAAACAATGTGTGTCATCATGACCAAAAGAACCTCAGCTGTAGACTTATTTTGTTTAAGAAGTATTTAATGGAACAAATAATGGGCATCAAACAAACAAACAGAAAATGAACCACTATAACTACTGTAGTTTCTTGTATTGTTCATCCTGTTTCTAGAAATGAAAAGCAAAATTTTATTGATGTATTTTGACTTCATAGTATAAAGGTAAAATAAAATAGTATAATCTTTTCAGAAGTAATGCTAAATGCACCCTGCTAATGACACTGAATTTCTTGCATCAAAAGTCCTTCTTTTAATGATTTAATGAAATGAGATTTGCTTTTTAATGATTTTCACAGACTTAAAAGAGAAAGTCTAATTTTATTATAAGTTGTATTTCAGTTTTTATTTTAAAAGACATTTAGATGAGATTGCAATTTAATTTTTAATACAACAAAATAAAGACTTTTCAGTGTCAAGTTCATTCCTCAGTGTCAAAGTGGTCATCCTAAAATTTTTTAATTATTCTTTAATAAGGTTCAATATAAAGCCCCACACAGTTTCAAAACTAAATTATACTGTTCAGGAAAAGGAAGATGCATTCTTCTATTGGAAAAACTGTGACTAAAAGTTATAAGATATGAGGAAAAATATTTGACTATAGCATAAAATGGAACATTTAAGTTACTAGAGGAGTCCAACAAAGAAATGAACTCCCATGTAAAATTGTTGGCTCAGCATCACCAGAAGTACTCAAGCACAGCTTAACATATTTAGAAAGTTGTGGAAGATCTCCAAGAGTTGATGATTTCATCTGTGTCTAAGGGTCTATAATTAATCATTTATACAAATGATGCAGCACACTGACCTTGAAATCACATAGACCTGGGTTTTAATCCCTGCCTCACTGCTACTGAGTTGTGTGACATGGGAAACATAATTTTATGGTTTTCTCCAGCTGTGAAATCAATCTTGTAATACCCTCAAATAAACATAAATATTAAAAGAGGTAATATATAGATAAAAGATGTTCTTAACCCTCAAATAACCCAGTATCAACAAATACAGAGTTATAAATGTTTAGGAGTGTTTATCCTAATGAGTTATGGCAAATAAGGGGTAGCAAAAGAAGTGTTCTCAGTGCATTGGACAGTACATAAAAGGATCAGAATGGACCCAGAATGGGAGCCATTCTTCTAGCAAGTGTACACTTGTCCAATGGTGCGTCCTGGAAGGTTTTCTGATTTTATGGAGGTACCTAGCAATACTAGGTGAAAGGGAAGGACCCTCACAAAATATGAAACTTTTACATATTATGGCACCATCTCCTACTCAGATATTATTCTTATGCAACTTTTTTGCTTAGTGACGAAATATGTGTGGTAATAATAAGTAACATTTGTCTTATTTACAGATGGGATTGCTTTAGTCAGAGCTCACTGGATAATGAGTTAACAATTACAGAGAACTTCACTGTGGATGGATCTCTCTCCCTATCAAGTATACTACCTCTCAAGAGTAAGGCTATACCACAAAGCCTTCTGTCCAGGTCCTATGCTATTTGTGCAGAATATAAAACATGATTGACAGAGAAAGCATTTAATAATACCTCAGCCAGACTCAAGGGAAATATTAGTCAGTTTCTACAGATAACCTGACAGTTCTTAGTTTTCTATCCTTGTTTTATCAGATCAGATTTGATGTCTGGGTGGCTTCATTCCTCCTGCTCTCCTTTTTGAGTCAATAGGCATTGCTGATACATTTGAGCATTTTATTCAATCAGTGAGAAAGCCCACTCACAATTTTCAATGAGTTGCAACCTAAGTGAAACATGACTTTGTTTCAATATTAGCTACGTGGGAATTTCCCTAGGACAATCTCCAAATCTGTTCTATTGCTGAGGCCCTGGACCTAAACTCGTCCTAAATTGATCTTCCGTGTTGTCCAGTGGTTAAGCCACACAATCAATTATCATCCCCCAAAATCCATTTTATCCTCTGCTCCTACCAACTACAGTGAAGAAAAAAAATCCTTAAATGCCACTGTAAAATGTGTTATTATATCACTCTTCTCTGAAGTCTCTTTTTATTCTTCCAAGTATCCATGCCCCTCTGTGTGTAGTCATAACCTGTACTAAGGTTATTAATAATAAAAACATGTACAAAGATGATTAATAATAAATAGATAACAATTTAAGCCAATCTAGTTCTATACCGTATGTTAATTCCTCATTGAATTATCTAATCAAAGCTACTACATAAAGTAGCACAGTAGAGGGTACACAGCAGGTGCTTAAAAATGTAATTTGTATTACTACATTGAAATCCAAAATATACCTTATGGGTTAATGAATTTTATGTGTCAATTTGCCTGAGTTAAGGGATGCCTAGAGAGAGGATAAAACATCATCTCTAGGTATATCTGTGAGGGAGATTCAAGATTAGCATTTGGATCAGTAGACTGAGTAAAGACCCATCCTCGCTGATGTGAGCAAGCATCATCCAATATATTGGGGGCCCAGATAGAAAAGTAAAATGGCAAGAGAAGGGTGATGACTTTTCTCTCTTTCTTCTAGAGTCAGAATGTTTATCTTCACCTTTAGCCTTTGGATTCTGGGACTTACACCAGCATCTTCCCCTATTATCTTTGACCTCAGACTAAGAGTTGCACCATTGGTTCCCCTGGTTCTCAGGCCTTCAGACTCAAACTGAATTACAACACCAGCTTTCCTGATTTTCTAGTTTGCAAGTGGCATATTGTGGAACTTTATTGGACTCCATGATGCATGAGGCAATTCCTATAATAATAATATATGTGTGTTTATAGAATGTATATATATGTATGTATGATGTATATATGATGTACACATGTACACATATATGTATAATATATATACTTCCTATTGTATATATGTGCTATTTATATACTTTCTATTGTTTTTGTTTCAATGGAGAACCCTACTAATACACCCTGAATACACTGAATACACAGAACATTCTAACCTCAATCTCTGCATCAAACCAAGATTTTCTTGCTTGGAAACCAGGACAGTGTATTCGTCTTTTTGTTCCACAATAGGACATATTACTTTGCAAATATAATAGGATTCAAATAAATATTTTTTGAATGAAAATAAATTAATGAATGAACAACTGACCAACTTACTGAGTAAATAAATTAAATGCATATGCTCAAGTTTATTTTTAAACCCTGGCTTAGGGTAGGTCTGATGCTGAAGTGTTTCTCAGACCTCCTCAGGCCCATTCCAGGATTCTTCACATGGAACATATTCAAATGCAAGGAGTAACCCTAAGCTTAATTATTCATGTTGATCAGGAATGCCAGGTGGACTTTAGTGAGCATACCTTACGTTAATGTGTGATCCCATTCATTCAGTCTATTGTTGCCCTTGAATCTCTGCATTTGTGGAGAAAATAAAAATGAATATGAAATATATTCAGACTGGCAGGGCGCAGTGACTCAAGCCGATAATCACAGCACTTTGGAAGACCAAGGCAAGAGAATTACCTGAGGCTAGGGGTTCGAGACCAGCCGGGGCAACTTGATAAGACTTCGTCTCTCCAATATATCAAAAAATTAGCTGAGTGTGGTAGCACATGCCTGTAGTTCCGGCTACTTGGAAAGCTGAGGCGGAAGGATTGCCTGAGCCCAGCGGGTGGACGCTGGGGTGGCTGTGAGTGTGCACCTGGACTCCAGTCTGGATGACAGAGCGAGACTCTGACTCAAAAAAAAATATATATATATATATATAAAATATATATATAAAATATATTCAGACCAATTCTCCTCATGTCATCAGCATGGGAATCAACAGCATGACATCAAAACCTCTCTTTCTATCTGCTATAGATAGCTAAAATACCAAACAAACAAAATTAAATGGTTATAGTAATATAAATAGGACTATGAATCTAGCCAAAACATGCTATTGCTGACTGGGTTCACAAGCTGAGCAGAGTGGTATAAGAAAGCACAAAGAGATGCTCAGTAGATAACGTATAAAATGGAAAGGTCAAGAAGTAGTGGTACATGTACAAATAATATGTACTGTGTGTAGGCCAGGCTCAGTGGCTCAGCCTGTAATCCCAGCGCTTTGGGAGGCCGAGGTGAGTGGATTGCCTGAGCCCGCGGGTTCAAGATCCGCCTGGGCGACTTGGCAAGACCTCATCTCTACAATAAATCAAAAAAAATTTAGCCGGGCGTGGTAGCACGTGCCTGTAGTTCCAGCTACTTGGAAGGCTGAGGCGGAAGAATCGCCGGAGCCCAGCAGTTCGAGGCTGCAGTAGCCAGGACAGTGGCCAGGAGTGGCCACTGCACTCCAATCTGGGTGACAGAGTGAGACTCCAACTGAAAGAAAAAAAAAAAACTCAGAAAAGTGTGTGTAAAACCCCAAAGAATCTGCTAAACATAAAAGTGATTGAAGGAATTGAGAGAAGGAAGACACGGGGCACATGGTACCCTTTTTTTATGTGCCTTGTAGTAACACTGGCCTTTTAAAACTATGTGCAGATATTGCTTTGATAAACACAAAGTAAATCAATTAAAAGGTTAAACCTATCACTGCAGATACAAAAACAAAACATAAGTTCTTAAAGAACTGGGGGCTGAGGCAGTGTAAAGCTGCCTGCTTTTGTTCTTCAATTTCCTTTTTAACAAATGCCCAGCAGCAGCTGAAGACCTAAAGAGGTATTGGAAGTAACCTCTTTGGACTTGAAAAACACTCCTTTTGTGATCATTGAACCTAAAACACAAATTAAGTTTGAAGCACAGTCAGTCACTCAGTTGCTATGTGTGCCAGATTTACATAGATAAATGAGACGATGCTTGTCTTTTTTTTATTTTTTCGCAGAAGTGATGACTGATCATAATTTTTCTCTCTTAAATACTCAGCATAAAATAAAACAATCCACAAAGTCAACAAATATTATTGAAAGCTTTTGCCGTTGCCACATTTGCCCAGCATGAAATCCCAGAGAATATTTCTCTGCAAGGATTTTCAACCTCAGATTCAGTCTGCAGTTGGCAGGATAGGTTCACCATTGTTCGACAGTGAGAAAATTTTTTTCCTTAAAAAATGACTGGAAATAATGTGTTTTGATATCCTATTGCTAAAGTGTCAACACTCCTAGTATTAGTGCAATTCTGAATTGATAATAGAACTATTCATTAATCTCTGAACCTATTGGCAAGATACACTCTGCACTTGAGTTGAAAAGAAGCTTGTTAGTCATTTTCTGAAAAAAAAAATTTTAATGTAGTAGCTAAAATGTTCTCATCTGTGCTTGTATAAACATAGGCATTTTCAATAGCAAACAGAATAAATTGTCTTCACTTTTTATATACAATCTCCTCCAGTCTAAAATGGTTATTGTGTGGTAGAAAGTATTGCTACATTCACAAACATCCAGTGCAAGGCCACTCTCTTACTTGAAAACACTACTGAACATCAGTTACTCGACAAATTTATTGTCGTGTCACATCTTCATGGATATTATTGGTAAAATACTAACACACATTAGACTTTATCATAACATTATTGTTGGTAGAAAAGTTGTACAACGGCAAAATTGGTGTGTCCCTTTTTCTTTAGTGCTTTCAGTATTATTTGAAAGAATTTTACTTTTTTTATTATAAAGATATTTGTTTTATACTCTAGAACATTTGAAAAAATGACACTTTGGTAGTATTTGAAAAATTATTTCATGGCATTATACTTTGAGTGTAAAAATAATCCAAGATATATATGGGATTATTTTTTCCCTAGAACTTAATATTTGTTCATCATGATTGAATGTAATTACATAGAGAAAATGGAAAGGGTAATGAATGTCTTAAACAAAAAGTCACAGTTTGGACGGTTTTTGAGTGTGTTTTTTTTTTAATGGCCCCAAAACTAGTGAATGCTTTTGTTTTCTACTTTAAATATTGCTCTCCAATTTTAATAATATGATGGTCAGAGATTGGCTTGTTTTATTGATTTTCTGTAATTTACTGAGATTTCCTTTGTAATCCCCCTATGATCATTTTAGGGAAAAGGGTTAATGTTTTATGTGTTCCCCACTATTTGTGTGTGTGGGTGTGTGTGTAATGCTACTGATTTTATATTATTATATCTATATATTGGAGCTATTATTAGATCTATCTCATGTGCTCTCACATTGGCTTCTTCTCTAATAGCTGAAACTTGTGAATTGTTTTCTTCATATCTTCTATAGCTCTACTGATTTTGGGGCGGGAGGGGTTGTCTTCTTCATCCAGCAGTTCTTGAGAAAAGTATCTAATCCTACTCTGTGGCTGTAGATTTGACCATTTCTGTTTGTAAATCTGTCTCTTACTGCTTTGCGTGTTTACATGGGGTTTTTTTTGCAAAGTTTAATAAGAGTTTTTAGTGGTTTGTTTCTCTTAGTCTTAAACCTTGTGTATTTTTTTCACACTCCATATGCAATCTTATTTCAAATTTTGTTTTCAATCATTTTTTGAAAGCAGAACACAACTTTTTTTAATGAGACATAATTATTACTGAATTTTAATCGTTGAGTTTAACCTGTTTATTCACATACTAACATAATTGAAGTATATAAATTTGTGTAACTTTATTTTGTGTGCGTGTGTGTTTTTGTTTGTTATTTTTTTGAGTTAAAGTCCCACTCCATCGCCCAGGCTTGAGTGCAGTGGCACGCCTATGGCCACTCCAGCGTCAACTTGCTGGGCTCCAGTGATCCTTCCACTTCAGCCTTCCAAGTAGTTGGAACAACAGGTGCACACTACCATACCCAGCTAATTTTTTATTTATTGTAGAGACGAGGTTTCACCAAGTTGCCGGGGCTGGTCTCGAACCTGCAGCCTCAGGCAATCCACTCACCTTGGCCTCCCGATGTGCCGGGATTACAGGCTGAGTCACCAAGCCCGACCTTGTGTTCTTATTTACCAAACATTTCATTTTATTCTATTTTCCCTTCTTATTTTTACATTGAAGATTCAAAGTGTCCTTTATTCTTATTTCCTTTTGTATATTGGAAGTAATATATTAGCTTTTATGACTTTAATGACTATCCTCATGGCTCTAACATAGGTAGATTAATTTATGAGTAGAGATAGAGATATTTACCTCTATGTTTTCTAAACCTAAAACTAATTGAAATCTCCAACCTTCTTTCATTCAAAGCAAGGACATTGTTATCCCATTTAAACACCTTCAGAACTGCACTCCTACATCTTTAATAACATCTAAATTTTAGTTACAGCTATTTTTTAGAACAAAATAAATTCTTGCTTTCATCAAGTTAATTAGCATTACTAAAAATTTTTGCCTTTTATCTTTGATCTATAATATCTTCTACATACAGCTGCTTTTTTTCTGGGTGTATTTCTTGTCAAAACACTTCTTTTAGTGGAATTTTTAGTAAGTTTGCACAGATGGCATGTTTTCTTCTTTCTTTATGTACATAAGTTTTGTTTATTCAACCTTGCTCTGACACCAGCTCTCTGACTCTAATTGGGTGCCTTACAATTCAACTCAATTCTGACACAATCCAGTTAGCACAGACCCCACAGGTTAAGGGCAAAGTCACCCACAATACTGCCCTCACCTCAGCTGTCAGTTCAAGTCTTAAAGAACACCCACAGTTCTGAACAACAGACTATAAATTCAGGGGATCCCATGACCTCTTCAGGACTTTTAATTCTCTAGAAGGACTTGCAGTATTCACTGAAGTCCCTATACTTACAATTCCAGTTTTATGATAAAGAAGACCACTCAGGTACAGCCAAATGGAGCCCTCCCACAACCTCTCCCAACAGAGTTAAGGTGCATAACCCTCCTGGCACATCCACGTGTTCACCAGCCATGAAGCTCTCAAAGCTAATTTATATGCTCAGAGTTTGGGATCCTATTACATCATTAACCACATGATTGAACTCGGCCTCTAGACCCTCTTCTATCCTCTGAAGTCAGAGGAGGGGTTGAAAGTTACTACTCTCTAATCACATGCTAAGTCCTTCTGAAGTGGCCAGTCCCTCCCTTGAAACTATCAAAAGGTCTACCATGTGTGTCACCTGGTTCATATAAACTCAAGTGTGCTGGAAAGAGATTTTTATGACTTACAGTATATGCTCCAGTCCCTTAGGAAATTATAAGGGTTTCTCTCAAGCTCTTTGTCAGAAACTGGTGTTAAATACCAAATAATATTCTTTATTATATCGTAGACCTCATTTTAAAATTATAGTTTAGCTATATATAGGACTCTAGTTTGGCCCAAATTTTCCTTCAGAACTCTGAAGGTATTAAACAATGATCTTCTAGCAACTTTGCTGCTATTGGGAAGTTACCCTTCTGTTTAATTTTTGTTCCATTGTCTAGTACATCTTCTTCCTGGAGTTTTTATCATGTTGTTTAACAAATAGTTATACTTTGTGCAAGGCACTGTTCTAAACACTTTGAAAGGGTTAATTCATGATTTTATCCTCATGAGAATTCTATAAGTAGATACTCTTAGTATACCTAATTTTCAGATGAGTCTTCTGAGCTACAGAGATCGTAAGTAACTTTCTCACCAAGTCATTAGTGCTCTGGGATTTGAACCCAGGTAGTCTGACTTCAGAGTTCATGCAACTTTTATTTATTCACCACTTAATACACTATGTGTCTTTATCAGAAGTCACCTTAAATAATTTTCTTGTACAGAAACATGATGGATAAATACATATTAACATGTCCTAATATAACTACCTGATAGCAGGAGATAAGACATTATGTGGTGTTAAGCGAAACCTTTTTACGCTTTCATGAAGTTTACTTTTTGATATACCAACCTAGTTTCTTACTCATATTTTGACAACTGCATGTCTCCAATAAATGAAAAATACTTTTTTTTCTATTCAATTGTAAAGCTACCCATCACATCACTATTATAATAGGTTTGTTTGCCCAATGTGCAGCAAGTCAATAAATATACTGAGACATCAAGGATAGCCACAGAGAAAGTTTAATAATCATACCGCAGCCAAATGAGGAGACAGGTTATTGATGATTGGTTGAAGAGTGCAAGATGAAGTCGTGGTGGGAGACAAAAAAGCCAAATTCTCCCATTGATTTAATTCCTCTGTGGATGGGGGCAGGGGGTAGATGGACATTAAACTCTGTTTGGTGTCAGCCATTCTACTAAAATTCGGGATCTGAAGAATATCTCAAGCAATTCTTAAACAAAACACCTTATGGTTTTAACATCAATGGTCCTATATATAGAAAGAATAGAGCTGCAAATTATTTCTTAAACAAAAGCCTTATTTCTTTCTTTTTTTTTTTTTTTTTTTTTTAGTTGAATTCTCACTCTGTCGCCCAGACTGGAGTGCAAACGCAGCCTCGATCTGCTGGGCTCCAGCGATCCTTCCTCCTCAGCCTTCCAAGTAGCTGGAACTGCAGGCGCGCACTACCACGCCCAGCTAATTTTTTTTATTTATTGTAGAGATGAGGTCTCACCAAGTTGCCCAGGCGGGTCTCGAACCCGCGGGCTCAGGCAATCCACTCACCCCAGCCTCCCAAGGCGCGGGATTACAGGCTGAGCCACCGAGCCCGGCTCAAAAGCCTTATTTCTAAGGTCAGAAATCCTATCTGTAAAAACAATGGCAATGCAAATGGTCAGATCTAGTGCTATGTGACTTTTGGTTATGAGAAAGTAGGGCAAAGTGCAGCCTGATTAATGCTTAATTGTAAGCGGATTTCTGCCCAGAACCAGACATGTAATTCGTATTAACCCTGTGAGGATGGTTTCACATACATTAGGTGGGAAAAAAAAAACACCAGTTTATAGTAAAGGTGCATCTCATTTTATTTAAATAAAAATAAACCTAGAGTTTATACTAAAATACCAAAAAAATGTAAATGTGAAATTAATTTTCAATGATTAGATAAACCTATTTAGAGAGCTTTTAGAGCACAGTGTCAGAATTTTCAAAGTCAACTCAAGTGACGAATTTTGACTGGTTTTCAACAGAAAGTAATTCCATGAATTCAAGTGAATTTTCTTCTAAAACTGGCTGAAAATACTAAGAAAACAAACCCATTTAAAAGTTCTTCTTCAAGAGGCACAGTTATTTTATTATCTACCATCATCGTTGCAAAAATGTGTTGCATATCTACAATGGAAATCCTTTGTAAATCCCTAAAGCAGTAAAAATTTTTGAGAATTTTGTTCCATAAGTAGTTATTTTTTTTTGAAGATAGCATATGTACATGTACAAAAGTGATCATTTATGGCATAAAATAACTTCCAAAGAGTGCTAAAGTCAATGGAGGTTTTAGACATTCAGAAGAATGTTGTTAAGGTGAAATGGGATGACTAGGAGGAGTTTTAAAAAGATGCTTCAATTAAACTGTGCATTTAAGTGATACAATAAAAGGAAAACTATATGAAGTCCTGTTTTAAGTGGGATAAGTTAAAGAGATGGAATAAAAAGCAATAGAAGGCCAGGTGCGGTGACTCAAGCCTGTAATCCCAGCACTTTGGGGGCAGAGGTGAGAGGATTGCCTGAGCCTACGGGTTCGAGACCAGCCTGGAAAACTTGTCGAAACCTCATCTCTACAATATATCAAAAAATTAGCCAGGGGTGGTAGCACACGTCTGTATTTCCAGCTACTCGGAAGGTTGAGGCAGAAGGATTGCCTGAGCCCAGCAGGTCGATGCTGGAGTGGCTGTGAGCGAGCCACTGCACTCCAGTCTGGATGAAAGAATGAGACTTCAATTCAACATCTTCTTTCACCACCTAAGTCTTACACATAATTTATTGTGTAGAAACTCCTGCATCATGCTTTTATACAAATTCTCTCCAGAGGACATAAAACCACAAGGACTGGCCAGAGAACCCAAAATCCCCATGATAGATATATGCTCTTCTTCATCTCCCTTTTCACTTCAGTATGGAATCCTTCCCCCAAAGTTCTTTCACCAAAATGTTTTTTTCTCTCCTAATGGTCATCAAGTTTCCTGCCTTCTAATAAAACAATTCACTACAATGGTTTTTGTCTTATTTTGAAATGTAATATCTTAATTTTTTTCCAGGTGTTCAACCAACCTTTTATTTCTCTGCTGTATAATCCTTACACTCTGTAGACTTGCCTGAAATCTCAGTAATATTTTTAAAATTCATTTGTAACAAGAGATTCTCAAGTTCTCTGTCACCAAGATCTTATTTGACATTTTTCTTTATCCTTGGAATTGGAAGAAATAATATATGGTGCAGGAAATAGAAAACAAAGAAATTAAACATACCACTGATGGGCTTGTGGCACCTGTAAATGAAATTGCTTAGTGACTACTAGAAGAAACAAAGATGAAAAAGCACAAAAAGAAAAAAAACCACAAAATTAATGAAAAAAATTCAGTGTGAACTCTAAAATGTTGTAGTCTAATTTTACTTTAACGTTTTTAAAAAATGTTGTACACTGAACCTGGAATTTTATTGCCTGCTATTTAATTTCCACAATATTTCTGTTATGTTGAATGAAGCTTTATTTTTTATAACTTACTATGAGCTGCCAGCATGTACTTATACAAATCCATAAAAGGCACAGAAAGAAGAGGAAAGAGTTTGTAAGATTCAAGATGTTTCAAAACCACTTGTCCACTGGAATTGTTGACTCTAGATCACTAATTGCTGTGACATTTCCAGCAGAACAAAGAGTCCTCCAGCTTTGTCTTTCTTAAATGATTTTAGGCCATTTCCACAAATGGCTAATGAGCCAACTATTCTCTTTGCAAAGAGGACCTAATGCTTAAAGAAATTGCAGAGTAGGAAAATTTTTAAAAGGAGCCAAGTGGTATTTTCATCTGTGTAGTTAATATCCATAATTAGTGTATTATGTCTAGAAAAAGAAGCACAAAGGGGACTCAGATGGGACTCAGGTGTAATGAAATGCTCCTACCTATAGGGTCTGAGTTTAGAAAACAGGAAAAGAAGGGAAGGATAAAAGAACGTAAAAGGTCGGAGAAGTATGCACATGTAAATCTAATCACCATCTATTTCAAATTATTTATTTTCAACATCTCCACCAAGCCTCTGACAGGTAACACAATTGATAGAAAATTAAATTAGAACATTGACAGAAATTTAAAGCTAAATTAAGAATAGCTTATTTTAGAATGACAAATTGTGGTACAATATGGATGTGCAGCGAGACAGCATGTCAAAATATGAAATACTCACATGAGACCACGCAGAGACAAAGAAATGTTTCAGAAGGAGAAAAGGTAAGACACATAAGTTTGCTGAGAAGAGGAGAAAAGATTCAATATGCAAGAAGAGAAGAGGAAAGTCAATGCAATGTGGTAAATACTGCAGAGGAACTATTTTCAGCAGGTTCCAGTGATCAAAAGGAGGTTTTGAAGCTAAAGCTTGTGTTGGACTGGAACTCAATGTGTGGAGCACTCAGGATAGAAAAGCTCAGTGTAATTTGGGGCAATTATTCATAATCGGTTCAAATGAGTACTTTAGTACACATATTATTTGATACCTGTGCACATAATTACTCACTGCTCAAAACATGAATTTCTATGTTATTACCAATTGTGTTCCAAGATACTCCTGATAATTATCCTAAAGAACTCAGTTGTTAGATTCTGACCAAGCATATTTATGCAAAGTAAAATAGAAGATTAAAGTTATTATGCAGAAAATTCAGAAGAAACAAAATCCTCCGAACCATTCAGAATACTAAGATAAATCTGTGACACTGAAGATGAGTTTTGCTTTATCTGTTCACCAAAAACTTGAAAAACATATAACCCAAGGTTTGGACTGTCAGTCAGTAGCTCTCTTAAGCATTGATTCCAATTTCAACAGAAGTGGCCATTTTCATTTTTCCCATCCAAATAACGACAGCTTGATCATCAAGAAGGCCCAAAAGACAAAGATTTGGATTTCTCACACCTTTAGGAAGAAAATATAAATCTAAGTAACATGCATTTAAGACTAGACGGTAAATTGCTGATGCTTGTGTATTTTGAGAAGTTAGCATAGTACAGGCACACAGAAATTTCTGTGGAATAAAGAAACTAGGAATTAACTATGGAAAAAAAATGTCTTCCAGGCTTTCTAAATACAAAATACATTTTTTTGTTGTTAATGGTATAAGTCACTTGACTGTCATGTTATTTCCACCTATTTTCTTGAAGAACTGCTGAAAGTTTCTCTTACCACCAAATGTCTCCTCTAGTAACTTGGCTGTGATTCATTAAACCCCGAATAATACCCCTTTAGCTTAAACCAGTGGCTCTCAACGCTTGGTTTCTACACTAACATCATTAGCATCACCTGGAAACCTGTGAGAAATACCTATTTTTCAGATGCAAATTCTTCACACCGGAAACTCTGGGAGTAAGGCCCGACACATTATGTTTTATTGCCATTACATAAAATCTAATCTACGCTCAAAATTAAGAACCGTTAGTTTAAATCATTAACAATTGTAAATGATTTAAATCACCTGTCTGAAAGGAATTGCTCACTAAGCAATCATAATCCACTTATACTCACAAAGTTATCATGTTAATACTGAGAATGAAGCCCAAGAATAAAGCCTGACTCTAATGGTAAAAATAATAAATTAGCAAGGTCTTTTTCTACCAACAGCAATGGATAGATAGTGCCAGAGTGAGACTCCTAGGAAAAACCTAGGGCATTTGGGAGGCTTTAGGCTAGCAGTAACCATCAAGGGAAATGAAAAAGGCTTGACAAAGCATAATATGTTCACTTTTCCAGCAGGATAAAATGTTCAATAATCTGTCATAGGCAGTACTCTGCTAGTCCCCAAACCAAATAAACAAAATCAATAGCCTATCCATAAATATAATTATACATTTGCAAATATGAGTTTGTGTGCATGTTCATATATTTTAGGTACTATGACAAAAAGCTGAGCTAAGTACTATATATGAGGGGGGATGCAAAAAAAAAAACAAAACCTGAATTATTTTTTGGAGGGCGGGCCCCTGGTAGTTAGGCTTTCCCTATCAGGTAAATGTTCTAGAACACATCGACATCAGTGTACCAGCCAGCATTGTTATGAGAGGTTGCATTATGCTTCAGTAAATTTTTTTTTTTTAGATTCTTTCAACACATTTGCCCAATGTGATTTACAAATGCACCTGCCCATGCCGTGCTGAGTGTTCAGCAGTGTTTGACCAAAAATGGCATGACCCCATGATTCACCCTCCCTATTCACCTGATCACACCTCCAGCTATGTTGTTTGTTTGTTTACTTGGATGTAAAAAGTCCTCAAGGGAAACGCTTTGCTGATATGGAAGAGATAAAACAAAAAACAGCAGAAGCTCTAAAAGGCATCAAAATTCATGTGTTAAAAAACTGTTTAGAGCAGTGGAAAAAGCATCTTAAAAGGTATATTGCATCAAATGGAGAGTACTTTGAAGATGAACATGAACGTGTAAGAATAAATATACAATTTTTATAGATAAATTCTGGTTTTTGAGGGTCCCTCCTCATATATGTTATTTCATTTAATCATAATAACCTTATTTAGAGGGATCATTAATATTTCTATTTTAATCAGAGAAAATTTAGACTTAGCACAAGAATTTTGCTCTAGGTCATAAGTTAGAAATTTTGGAGAAAAAATCTGTCCAGCACTAAGTTCAACCCTGATAATGAGTAAATGCAGAGAGAGAAGATCAAGGGGTAACTTTTTGTTTTCTTGATTGGTCTCAATTTCAACAGGGTAGTTTTTTCTGTGAAGAAGAGCAAAATCGGTTGCTCCTTATCCAAATTTAACTTCATGAACTATTAAAGAATAGAAATCATCCAGTAAAAATCAGTTTCTCTCTCTCTCTCTCAATTTATTATTCCTTTAGCTCTAGTCTCAAAGTCATCATCATAGCTCAGCCTTTCTTCTTGATATTTCTTCTTGATATATTGCTCTCCTACTTTAATCCAGACTATACTCAACCATCATATAAAGCTTCTTAAATAAAATTCAGCTGTCAGCATCCCTTCTTTCAACAAAATTCCAAAATGCCTAGTAATATAGAAAAAGAGCTCTCATGTTTGTGTGTAAGTTTGCCCTAGATGGTTCCTAACCTGCCGTTCTAGGTGTATTTTTCTCTGCTCTTTGCATAGATCTATGCTTTTAAAAAAATCAACTAGTTCTATGTAATTTCTACAAGTTTGCTCTGTATTTTATCATCTCTATGTATCATCCTCTTCAATTCCCTCCAACGACAATGTCTCCTGCTTCTAAATCCACCTATTAAAATAACTCAAAAGCCAACTAAAAGTTGAACTCCTTGAAATTCCTTCTATTTCCTTCCCCTAAATGTGATTTCTTTCTGAGAGCAATGACTGTTTGTTTCACCTTTCCTATGGCATTTATCACGTGTTCCCTTAATAAATGAACGCTGTTTAAGAAAATAAGTGAAGACAGCATCATAAGAAGTTGTACAAGTCACACTGAAGTATGTTTCTTGGCTTTGCCAAGTAGTTCCCCACTGACTCACTTAGAAAATTGTGATGGCAATGCATTTTCACAGGGTTGCTGCAGTGATTAAATGAGGCAACTTATACCCACCTACACCACTTAATACTCAAACACTATAATCTTCAAATGTATTGTTTTCATCCAAGATTGATACTATTACTAATTAGTATTGCATCCCTTATGGCTACTTGCATGATTCTTTGGGATAGTCACTTATTATATATTAGTTGGGTAAAATTAATACTTATATTTACTTTCTATAGTAATACGTCTTTGTGCATATATTGACATGTTAATACACGCAAAAATTTTGTCTTTTAAACCACTCTGTTGGTGAGGCTCTAAATGCAGATTCAAATTAGCGTGGTGTTGCACAAAACATGCTAGAAATGTTCTTTTGGAATCTCTGTTAAGGTCAGTTTATAAACCACCCAAGAAATACTCTCTTTATAGTTAACCAACTTTTGACATAAAACATTCCCCAGCGACCTCCAATTTTACCAAAATTAGCTCAGAATAATTGCAACTGTTGGCAAAAAAGTGAATCCAAAAGTAAAGGTAGATTTTCTACACTAGGTATGTTCAAAATAATGTTACAATTTTATATAAGATATGCTAATTACCTAGATTGTACATAAACCAGCATAACTATGATCAATTTAAACATGTGCAGGAAATAAAAGCTGGGCTACGACTGCTACCTGACTAATGGTAACTATACAATGCTATCAATTTCAAATCACAAACTGATTTCAAAGATGTTTTAAAAAATTAAAAAGCAATGTATCTTAAAATTAATAAAATGCAATAATTGCAAACTCTAATACCTGTAAAAGATCATATTTTACAAAGTGGCTTAATCTGTTCTGTAACATTCTTTAATTTTGAGTTAATTTTTGTATGTAGCGCAAGGAATGAAATATTTTTGGTTTTGTTTTGGGAATTTGTTTTCTCACACATGAACATTCAATTGTTTAAAGGCCAATTGTTGAAAACACTCTTCTTAATCCACTGAATTGTGAATTGTGGAAAGGCAATGTTGTCTTTGCAACTTGGTTGAAAGCAACTGAATATGCATAGTATAAATATATATGTCTATTTCTGCACTGTCTATTCTGTTCCATTACCCTATTTCTCTATCTTGATGCAAATACCATGCTGTCTTGGGGACTGTAGCTTTATAATATGCCTTGAAGTTAGGTAGAATTCACCAGAGAAGTAATCTGGGCTTGGAATTGACATTGTAGGAAGTTGATAAGCAAAAACTCAAAGTTTATAATAAATATAGAGCTATATGGGTTATCTGTTTTGTCTTGAGTAAATTTTGTAGTTTGTATTATTTAAGACATTGGTTTAATCTAAATTGCTAAATTTGTTGACATAAAATTGTCTCTCATACTTAAACTTCTTTACTAAAGTAATATATTCTTATCAAAGTACTATGTTATTATACTTCATGGTCTCCTTATATTTTTTCTACAAGAGGGGCCCCCCAAGGCAGAATTTGTTTATAAAAAATTATTACATGTTTAAACTTCAGCCACCTTCAAAATATTCTTCATTTGAAGCAATACACCTATTGAGATGCTTTTTTGCACTGCTCAAAACAGTTTTTGAACTCATTGATTTTGATGCCTTTTAGTGCTTCTGCTGTTTTTCATTTCACCTCTTATACAGTGTCAAAACATTTCCCTTTGATAACTTTTTTCACCTGGGGAAACAAAAAAATGTCACTTGGGGAGAGATTGGGTGAATGGGGGAGGTGGAGCACAGGGGTCATGTTGGTTTTGGTCAAAAACTACTGAACACTCAGTGAGATGTGGACAGGTGCACTCGTAAATTGCCCATCATGAAATGGGCAAATGGTCTCCAAAAAAAAAAAATTCACTATAGCCTTTCACAACAACACTAACTTGTTACATCAATGTCAATAGGTTTTTAGAACACTTACCTTGTGAGGTAAGCCTTTACTAGAAGGGGTTCACCCTCTAAATGGTAACTGGTTTTTTTTGGGGGGGACATCCCTCATATCTGTGGAAAATGTAGCAAATTTTTTTCTCATCTGTATATTGGTAAATAATAATATCTCTTTTTTCCTAATCAATCTGACTAGAGGTATATTCATCTTACTAATTTGTTTAAAGAAGATTAAAATTTCATTGATTTTTCTCTATTGATTTTCTCTTTTCTATTTTACTGATTTTGTCATTAGTCTTTACTATTTCCTTTCTTCTATGTAATTTGAGTTCAATTTGCTCTTTGTATGTAGTTCTTAGAGTAGAAGCTGAGATCATTAATTTCAGATTGTTCTTTTCTCACATAGATGTTGTCTTATTTCATTTTGTGTTGCTATAAAAAAAATACCTGAGACTGAAATTTGTACAGAAAAGAGGTGTATTTAGCTCATAGTTTTGCAGGCTTTGCCAGAAGCATTGCACTGGAATCTGTCTGTGAGGACTTTGGCCTGCTTTCAGTCAAACAGAAGGCAAATGGGAGGCAGTCATGTAGAGATCACATGGCAAATAGAGGAAGAAAGTTAGAGGGAATGTTCCAGGCTCTTTTGAACAACCAGCTCTCATTAGAACAAATAGAGTGAGACTCACCCCCAAGGGAGGATATTAATCTATTCATGAGGGATCTGCCCCCATGATCCATTAGATCCCGCTTCCCACTAGACCCCACTTCCAACACTGAGGATCAGATTTCAGCATAAGATTTCGAGGGTACAAATGTAGCAGGTGTTTAGTGCTATACATCTTGCCCTATACTTCTTTAGGGGAATCTCACATATTCTGATATGCTACGATTTTTTTTATTCACATCAAAATGCTTTCTAATTTTACATTTTATTTCTTTCTTTAATTTCCTTTTTAACCCATACACTATTTGAAATTGTGACACTTTGTTTCTAAACAATAAGAGATATTTTTTCAGAGATCTTCCTGTTATCATTTACTAATTTCATTCAATCATCTGACTTGAATACTTTTAAACTAAACAGACTTGTTTTCCAGACCAAAATAGGGTCAATATTGAAAAATAATCTGAGTGCACCTGAAAAAGATGTGTATTCTGCTTTTCTGGGGGAAACTGCTATGTAAAAATGTAAATTAAGCAAATAGTTGTTAGTGTCATTCAAAATGTCTATATCCTTACTTATTTTCTGTCTCCTTTTCTATCATTTATCGAGAGAGGAGTATGGAAATTTCTAACTTTAATTATGAGTTTATCTATTTCTCCTTGAAATTCTATATTTTTGCTTTATGGATTTTGAAGCTCTGTGTACAAACTTATAGGATTGTTAGTTCTTAATGAATTGATATTTTTATGAGATAAAAGTTTTTTTAAATAACTTTCATTCTCTCTGAAATCAACTTTCCCTGATATTAATATAGCACTACAGTATTATCATAATTAGTATAAGCATGGTATGGTTTTCAAGTTTTTATAACTTTATATTTAAAGTGAGTTTATTGTAAGCAGCATATAATTGGAGCCTGATTTTTATCCCATTGATGATCTGTTTTAACAAGAATTTTTAGTATATTTATATTCAGTGTGATTTTAGATATGGGTAGGCTTCAATATACTATCCTATATGTGTTATCTAATTGTCCTATCTGTTTTTTGCCTTTTTTCTTCTGCTTGTGCCTTATTTTGTATTAATTGTGTAATTTTATAATTTCATTTTATCTCTTGTTGGATTACTAGGTATAACTCTTTATCTTGTAACTGTACAGTTGCTTTCAGGTTCATAGTAGGCATCTTTCATTTATCATAGTCCCAGTTACTTCCAAGAGTTGTTATTATTATTTCACATATAGAATATAGACACTACAGCTGTACTTCCATTTCTTCTTTCCTAGCTTTGGTGGTGATATCATGCATTTTATTTCTATATGTTTTATAAATCCCACAATACATTGTTATTACTTCTGTTTTAAATTATTGATTAGTTTTTTAAAATAGTTAAAATTGTTATATGTTTTTATATTTACTCATGTAGTTAACATTTTCAAAGCTGTTTCTGAGGCACATACATGTTTCTATTGAATATAATTTAAATAGAAATCATTTAAAATGAAAAATATTATTTTCCTTCTGATCAGAAGACTTACTTTAACATTTCTGGTAGTGTTGATGATTAATTTTTTCAGCTTTTATGTGTCTGAAAAGTCTTTATTCCACCTCATTTTTGAAAACGTGATTTGCAGCATAAGGAATTTTAGGTTGTCGCTTTTTCTTTCATAATATTAAAAACATAGCTCCACTATCTTCTAACTTTCATTCATTCTATTGGAAAAATAGCTTTATTTTTACCATCCTTATCTTTTTTCTCCTCTGTAATGTATGTGTTGTTGCTGTTGTGGTTTTATTTTCTCTTAATCTGTAGTTTAGGAAATTTGATTGTGATATGTTTTGGTGCAGTTTTATTTTTCTTGTATTGGGGGTATAAGCTTATTGGATCAGTTTATAGTTTCTTGAAACTTGGGTAATTTAGGGCCAATACTTAAAAAAAATCCCACCTTCCACCCTTTATAGGCACTCTAATTACACATACACACACACAGTATATAATTATCGTGTACAGTATGATGTTTTTGGAATATGTGTACATTATGGAATGGCTAAATCAAAATTATTAACATACATTAACTCACATACAAATTTGTATATGTGTGGTAAGAACACTTAAGATCTACTGTTTAACCAATTTTTAAGTAGACAATACAATTGTTATTAACTATAGTTTGCATTCTGTACAATAGATCTTTTGAACTTATTTCTGTTAGCTTAAGTTTTGTATCCTTTTACCAACATCCCCCCAATATTCCTCACCCCAACTTCTAGTAACCACCATTCTACTCTCTGTTTCTATGACCTATTTTTTAGATTTCACATATAGATGAGATTCTGTGACTTATGTCTTTCTGTGTCTGGCTAATTTCACTTAACATATGTCTGTTTTTATTTAAAATTATCTCCTTCTGTGTGCTTTATTTTGTATAGTTGCTACTGGTCAATGTTCTGCAATATCTAGTGTGCCACTAATCTCATCCAGTATGTTTTTCATTTCAAGCATAGCAGATTTCATCTCTAGTTGTTTGATCCTGGGTCTTTTAAAAATATCTTTAATGTTTCTAATTATCATGTTCATCTTAACCTCTATCTTTTCAAAAATATGAAAGAGATCCAAAAAAACTGAATGTATTTATAAAAAATTATGTATTTATTCTTACACTTAAACATCATTCACCTTTAAAGTACTCTCTGTTTGCTGCAATACACCTATCAAGATGCTTTTTCCACTACTCAAAACAGTTTTTGAACTCATCAATTTTGATGCTATTTTAGTGCTTCAACCATTTTTTGTTTCACCTCTTCCACATCAGCAAAATGTCTCCCTTGAAGACTTTTTTCATCCAGGGAAAACAAAAAAAAATTAAATTAAAGTCTTTTGGGGAACAGGAAGAGAGGATGCTCTGCACCAGAGTTTTTCTTTGTGTATTTCTTTCATCTCTGCTCTACCTTCTGAGATTTCTCTCTATATATCTTCAAATCATAGACTACCAGGCTTTACTCGAGATTTCCATCCTTGAACTACCATTTGAAATTTTTCTCCAGGCAGTAATCTGGGGTTAATAATAGAGTTCACTTCATTTATTTGCCATTCTCAGGACTCACTATCCTTTGTTGCCTACTGTCCAATAGCTTGAAGACTGTATTATAAATTTTGTCTAGTTTTTTAGTTGTCTCCTGTGAGAAAGTAGATTTAGTATCATTTTTCTCCATCTACTGAAGTGGAACCTCAAGTTTTGCCTTTTGATTGTGGGGGTGGTGGTTTCCAGTTCTCCACATAGTCAACCCTACAATTACTTGGACAAGAAACCTAAAAATTTAGCTTTTGTCTTTGTTCCCACTTTATTCTTGTCCCTGAGACAAAAATTGCTCTTCCGGAGAGCTACCTTGGATTTGCCCATTCTAATTTATTCTGGTTGATATTCACCTGTTTTAAGAGCATATTACAGGTTTTCACCAGTGTGTTATAATTTCATTCTTCCAATTGTAATTTAAAAGTACTTTGGGCATACTACCACATACAATTTTCAGATGAACTTGGTACTTCTTTTTATGTTTCCATAACATGAATGGTTCTGGATTGGTGAAACAAACACCTGAGTTCTTGCCCTGACTCATCTTCAAAGAAACTGTAGGACATTGAGCAACCTATTTTACTTCTCAAAACTTCAATAATGTCAATAAAATAAATATAGAAGTATAATTAGGAAGGTTTACAATTTTATCATTTTATGATTTTTAATGCCATTTGCTGTAGTTTCAAAAGGTTTTTAACATTTAAACCTTTTAATAACAACTCTTTGTCCATTTTTCTCAAAAAATTTATTCCTGTCCCAATTTTGCTGTTTTGATTCATTTCTTTTGGTTTTGAGACTAGGCACCTAAGATGACAGCCTTTTTGGAACAGCTGATCACCAGGACTGACATCGTGTGAATGCATTGATGATGTATCAAATTGAAAATAAGCCCAACCTGTCTCTTTGGGACCCATTTTTACTGTGAAATGACAGATTTCACAATGATGAAAGGTGAATTACAATTATTAAATAGACAGACTAAAAATAAAGCTTCATGAGTATTTTTTCGGCACTATATTTTTTTCAGATTACATATTATGCTCTAATTGACTGAAACAGATTTTTTATTTTCATGTTTCAGTATTTGATTTAAGCTATCTTATCTGTCAGAATACAGAACACTTTTCAAAGGCATTCACATACTTGTTCCAATATTTCAAATAGACTAAAATTTATTCCCTGGAATTTCTGAATTTTTACATCCTATAGTTTACAAGCAAAATGTATTTTTTAAAAGCACCTATGTAAGTGAAATGTCTTTTTTAAAATAATAAAGTATATACAATGTCAGAAGTTTGATACCTCTAAACTTGTTATAATTACATCTTTTAAGTAGAATGAAAATGTGAAGTGTATATTACAATTTTGTGTATGCATGATAGAACTTTTTGCCAACTATGATCCATAAACATTTTTGTAAATAGTAAAGGTTTGGAAATAAATTATATGAAGTTTATACTTTATACAATTTATTTTATTATAGTACTTTATATATACTAATTATACTTTATACTTTTTATTTTAGTAAATAGAAAAGGTTAGGAAATAAATTGTATGAAGTTTATACTTTAAAAACTTGACCTCTACATATGATATCTGTATATATTTCTCAAGAAGCAGCTGTATTTCTTATTTTTTCCTTCCAATAGTCCCTAAATTAGAATTACATACCCTATGATCATTCTTTAAAGTTCTTCATTATTGGGTCATTACAATTGCATTATCACAATCAACTTTACCAAAATCTATTTGAATACAGAGTTGCTGTGAATATGTGACTGGGATACCAGAAAAACTAGAGGAATGTTAGAAAAAAGTCAACACATTTTAGGTATAATTGCCAGGTCTTTTCGTACTAAAATATCCCCCCTGGCTTTCATTGCTCAAAATGCCAGCTATTGGAAGTTGAACAGATGGAGAGATAAATGGAACGAAGTGTCAGAAATAGGTACAAAATCAAAAGGCAGATGAAAAATATCAAAGACCAAATTGGCCTCCTTTACCATTTGCCTAATCCCATATTATGGTTAATTTTAGGTGTCAGTTTGACTAGATCATGAAATACCTGGAGAACTGGTTAAAGCATTATTTCTGTCATGTCTGTGAGGATGTTTTCAGAGCAGACTAGGGTATGAGTCAGCAGGCTGAGTGAGGAAGAATTGCCCTCCATGTGGGTGAGCACTATTCAATTGGCTATGGCCCAGATAGAGCACAAAGGGCTGAGGAAAGGTGTTTCCTCTTTCTTGAAGTTTGGGAACTCTTCCTTTTCTGCCCTTGGACATCAGAACTATAGACTCTCTGGCCTTTGTACTGGGAGTCTTAATATCAGTCGTCCCTGTGTTCTTAGATCTTTGGCCTTGACTGAGAATTATATCACCTTTCCTTGTTCTGAGGCTTTTGTTTTCAGGCTAAGCCATGCCACTGGCATCTCCGTGTCTCCAGTTTGCAGATGACTTCTAAGTCTCCATATTCTTGTGAACCAATTCCCCTAATAAATTCCCTTTCATCTATCTATCTGTCATCTATCATCTATCTATCATCTATCTACCATCTATCTATCTTCTATCATCTCTAATCGTATCTTTCTATCTAATATTCGTTGTGTCTTTCTGGAGATCCCTGACTAATGTATCCCACTCTTTTGTTGTAACACTGCCTACTAAGTTGTTAGTTTTCAAAATTCAAAATAAATAGGATAATGAACCTGCTCTTAAGCAACCTGGTGAAATTGAAGCACTAAGAAAATATACAATGCTAATACTAATATGAAAATGAGCAACATTTAGTGATAATAATAAAGTTCTGAAACCAAAAAGTACATAAGTAATTAATTATTCTTGGTATTAAAATGAATCTTGAAGAAGTTATATATTTGTATCTTACCTTTAATTATTATTTTTAAGTTATCAAAGATTTTCACAAATAATATTTCATTTAATTCTTATGACAATTGTAGAAGGTAAAAAATAATTTTATCCCTTAAAAATGAATGAAAATAGATGTTCAGAAATATTTATTGGCTGATCCAAAACCACACTAGTATACAAAAAAAGTTCAGATTTTTAACTCTTAGAGAGTACTATCAATATTATCTTGCAAAATGTGACAATAAGAAATTGTAATAATTCAATCAACATATCTTTTGTAAATAGAGATTTCTGAGGTGTTTGAAAGAATTATCTTCTAAGGAAGATGTGATAAACACTTTGGAAATATGCTTATCCTATCATTTGCTCATCATCATTAATTTCAAAGGTTAACTGCAGCCCAGAAGCTGTCAGGTTTGACAGATTAATGGAGTTGAAATAAATGGCATTTTGCCCTTGCTACAAAGTGTAAGTATTATAAGTGACATGTCTTTGAAAATAAAGAAGTTTTAAAAGAAAACAGCATTTTAGTAAAGATCTGAGAATCCTTTTTCCTCAGAGGCCCTGCATTGGGCCCGATTCTGTGTTTAATAGACCGATTCAATGAGGAATAGAGATATGGCAGCTGCTCAGTTCTGACAATTTATTGACTTTCACCTGGAGATATCCCTTACCAAAGTCTTTGCTGCTTTAACTTAAAAAGTTATTGTAAAATATTTATTTCAAGAATACAGGCTGTTCTTTCAAAATGGGGGGAAGGGAGATTTAATACATATACTATAGATTACATTATTATAATAATAAAAGTCTTTTAAATAACCCACTATGCACACACACAGAGACATGTAAAATCCAACTGTGCAAATGACTAGTCAAGACAATATCCTTATCTTCTAATCCTTCCAATCGGATTGCCATTGTGATTAATTTGAAAATCAAGAACCCTCACCATTCTTCTTCTTGTGTATTACTGAAGTTGTCCTGGGTCTCTAAGTAGTAAGAGAGAGATTGTGTGGAAAATACTAGAAATGCTTCATTACAGGGACAAATGAAAGATGGTGTTAAGTAGAGTCTACAAATTGACAAAATGAAATTAAAATGTAGATGAAAATGCCTACTCTCTATGTAGAGCAGTATTGTACCTATTTGCTTAAAACTTGATAAAGCCATTTGAGCTAAGGCCTAAGGCAGCATGGAGGGTTTCAGATAGATATAGTGAAATAGAATGATTTCACTATAAACTATCAGATAAAAAGCTTGTGCAGAAACAGGGATGGCAGCCATCAATGCAAGGTGCAGGGCAAGAAAGTGTAAGCTTTGTCAGTAGCATACCTTCTCCCCATGGTCTATCCCAGACATCCACAGACACATGGATGGTTGCACAGGAAAATGTCACTTTTTGCTAATTTGCATTCTACTAACTCTTACTAGTTATGTGACATTTGGGAAGTTATAGTCTTCGATCTTGCATTTACCATATAGTAAACTGGAGATAATAGAATGATTTCACTAACTTGTTATGGAGGAAATGGATGAGAACACATGTAAATACAGAAGCCAGGTGCTCAGGGTGCAAAGTTGGAGCTTGGCAAATAAAACCTTCAAAGATAGCCCCTCCCTTTAAAAACTCTTATTTGGTCTTCATGTTACTTTTGGTATTGCATGTGAACAAAGCTCTTCTCTATCTCAACTTAATCAACCATCTCATCAAGCTCCTCAACCCCCATGAACTCTTCAACTTTACCACATTAATCTCCAACACATCCTAGTCCTCTCTACCCTCCATGAATTCATATGATCATCTATGCCTGAAAAAGTCAGTTGTCATTTGCTTCTCTACTTGATAAACTCCTACACATCCTTTAAGACTCAAAATCTTCTGTAAAACTTTTCCATACTTGCTAGAGTTAATTCTACTTCCAATAACTTACAAGATCTGATTCATATTTCTTTTAGAAACTCTGAGCTCCTCAAAAACAAAGGCAACTCTTTTATTAATTCATTTCTTCACTCAACCAATACTCAGTGATTGTTACCTCTGTGACTTGTTTTGTGCTAGGAAGTAAACATACATGTTTTGCATTCACTTGAATACCTTTTATTGAGGCATTTTTTTCTGTGATTGACACTAAAACAGTAGTTGTTTAATAGTAATGAGAGAAGCAGAGAACCCTTGAAGGAGAAAGACAAATGTCTTTCCTTCAAATTCCAAATTACTTGACACCATCTGATAAATAAATAATAAAGTCATGTCAGCCTCCTTTAAAATATTTTTTATTTATCTCCAAATATCAGTGACCAGTTCCTCTTTTGTTTTCTAATTAACTCCATATTGATTTCATCTGTCATTTGTTTCTGCACTTGTTTGCATATGTGTTTTGCTCTTTTAAACTGAAAATTCCTTAAGGATGAAAACCCTTACTTATGTCTTGCCCAATGTCAGGCATGTAGCATACACCTATAAGTATCTGTTGAATGAATAACCAAGGCATGAAAGAATGAAGTTTTTCTTTCTGGTACAATTTCACATTGGATTCGTCTGCTAGTCACACATCCTTTGGTTGCTGTGCTATAGATCCCAAACTCCAAAACTTCTGCTGGTCAACTCAGGGCTTTAATTTTGAAATGATTAAAAATATGATGAACTTGTATGGAAACAAATTTGAAAAATTAAATGAAATGGAGGACTTACTGAAATGGCAATGAAACAAGAAGAAATCGAGACCCTAAATAGATCAATAACAACCCAGAAAATCAACTATGTCATCAGAAAACTACCTACAAAAAAAGCCCTGGACCAGATTCCTTTCCAGCAGAATTCTACAAAACATATAAGGAGAAGCTGATACGAGTCCTATTGGAAGTATTCTAGGCAACCAAGAAAGATGGAACTCTCCCCAAACCATTTTATGAAGCTAACATCACATTGATATCCAAACCTGATAAAGATCCAACAAAGGAAGAGAACTATAGGCCAATATCCTTGGTGAACATAGATGCTAAAATTCTCAACAAGATTCTAGCAAACCAGATCCAACAACACATCTCAAAAATTGTCCACCATGACCACGTAGGCTTTATCCCCGGGATGCAGGGCTGGTTCAACATCCATAAGACCATAAACGCAATTAAATGCATCAACAGATGTGAAGACAAAAAACCACATGATTATATCAACAGATGCAGGGAAAGCTTTCAATAAAATTCAGCACCTCTTCTTGATAAAAATCCTCGAACATCTAGGCATAGATGGAGCAAACCTCAAAATTGTAAGAGCCATCTCTGAGAAACCCACAGCCAACATATAAAATTGGAACCATACCCCCTGAGAATCAGAACAAGACAAGGAAGCCACTCTCACCCCTCCTGTTCAACCTGTTCAACCTGTTTCCATAGTATTAGAAGTACTAGCTAGAGCAATCAGACAAGAGAATGAAATCAGGATTGTCCAAATAGGAAAAGAGGAAATTAAGTTATGCCTCTTTGCAGACGACATGATTCTATACCTAGAAAGTCCAAGAGAATCTGTCAAAAACGTCTTTGCACTGATAGAGACTTTGGCAAAGTCTCAGGGTGTAAAACAAATGTGCAAAAGATAGTCGCTTTCCTATACACCAACAATAAACAAACAGAAACCCAAATAAAAAGCACAATCCCATTCACAATAACCACATACACACACACACACACACACACACACACACACACATAAATACTTTGGCATCTTTCTAATCAGAGAAATGAAAGAACTTTACAATGAAAACTACAAAACGTCGCTCCAAGAAATCAAAGATGACACAAACAAATGGAAAAATATTCCGTGCTCATGGATTGGAAGAATCAATATTGTTAAGATGTCCATCGTACCCAAGGAAATCTACAGATTTAATGCAAAATTACCAGCAGCATTCTTCTCAGACCTGGAAGTAACAATACAGAAATTCATATGGAAACATAAACGACCACAAAAAGCCATAACAATCCTCAGCAAAAACAAAACAAAACAGCAACAACAAAAAAAGCAAAGTGGGATGTATCACACACTCCCAGACTTTAAACTTTATTATAAAGCTACAACAATCAAAACAGTCCGGTATTAGTACAAGAATAGGCATATAGATCAATGGAACAGAATAGAGATTTTGGAAGCAAAACCTCAATTTCTCAACTTATCTTTGACAAAGTCTACACCACCAACCACTCGAGAGAGGAGAATCTATTCAGTAAATGGTGCTGGCAAAACTGTCTGATCACATGTAGGAGATTAAAACAAGACCCTTACCTATCCTCATGCATAAAAATAAACTCTAAATGGATCAAAGACCTAAACATAAAACATCAAACTACAAGAGCCTTAGATAATGCAGGAAACACCCTTATGGAAATTTGAACTGGCAATCAATTCCTGATCAAAACCCCAAATGTCCATGCCATAGGAGATAAGATAGACAAGTGGAACCTCATCAAACTGAAAAGCTTCTACAAAGTCAAAGAAATCATCAAGAGAGTAGGGAGACAGCCCACAGAATGGGAAAAAATATTTGCCAACTGTATATCTGACAAAGAAATGGGGCAAAAGGGATGAATAGACACTTCTCAAAAGAAGATATATGGGCAGCCAATAGATACATAAAAAAGTGCTCAGTCCCACTAATCATCAGAAAAAATGCAAATCAAAACCATATTGAGATACCACCTAACCCCAATAAGAATGGCCATCATTAATAAAACAAACAACAAGAGATGCTGGCGAGTATGCAAAGAAAAAGTGAAGCTTCTATACTGCTGGTGGGAATGCAAACTAGTCAACCTTTTTGAAAGACAGTGTGACAATTTCTGAAAGATCTAGAAATTGACCTTCCATATGACCCAGCAATTCCCCTATTGGGAATATACCCAGAGGAACTCAAATCATGCTACAAAAAGATATCTGCACACTTAAGTTTGTTGCAGCTTTATTCACAATAGCAAAAACATGGAACCAACCATGCTGCTCATCAAAGCTGGACTGGATTTTTAAAATGTGGTACATATACACAATGGAATATTATGCAGCCATAAAGAAGGACAAACATATAGACGTTGCAGCAATTTGGATGGATTAGAGTCTATCATACTCAGTGATCTATCACAGAAACAAAGAACAGAGGATCATATGTTCTCACTCATAAATGGACCTTATACAATTATCATAATACTGTAAGAAAGGGATTGGCAGTAGTGGGAAACTGCTAGGGGGGGAGGATAGGATTGACAGTTGAGGAAAACTGCTTGGGGAGGGAGAGAAACACCTCATCAACAAGGGTACCTGCATAATCAACATTCGTATGCCTAATCCTGAATTATACCCCACATCTTTAAAATAATAATAATAATAATAAAATCAAAGTTACATGTTTCTAAAAGATCTGGCCATTTTCTACTTTGGGATATTGTCTTTGAATTAATCTGACCAAAAACAGACACACAATGACTGGTCAGGTAATGGCAAAATAATCTACATTGAGAACAAACGGATTATGTTTTAGAAATAACCTTGACTTCATGAAATCACTCTTTTATTCTGCATCTAACATGTTGTGCTCTAGTGGCTAATTAAAAATAATGTCAATGAGCCGGGCTCGGTGGCTCAGCCTGTAATCCCGCGCCTTGGGAGGCTGAGGTGAGTGGACTGCCTGAGCCCGCGGGTTCGAGACCCGCCTGGGCAGGCGAAACCTCATCTCTACAATAAATCAAAAAATTAGCCGGGCG